>VYZX01002551.1:45688-79218 GCA_013401335.1 Brachypteracias leptosomus | reverse complement strand
GCACATTTTTTTTCCCCTTAATTTAGTCTTGGTGCTAAATTAAGATACTTTTTCATATGTTAAAGGAAATGTTGTATTCTATGATCTCTCTGTTAATTACCTACAAAATATTAGCATGAAGGACTGTCTGTTTCATATTAGATCATGAAGTTACACAATGTGTCACACCAAGGATGGTTGAAACATGACTCTAAGGGCTTGTCAGTGCTGGAAATTGTTCTTGGATAGCTATTCCAAAATAAGTATGAAGTCTGAAGTTTCTGTTTGAAGACTGATTCTCCATGAAGTGTTTTTCTTTTAAGGAGCCTGCATAATTCATTTTTGAGCTCCTTCCCTGCAAGAGGTCTCCAATCAATGAGCTGTGGCCTGTGGGCTCTCTGTATGAGGCAGTGTTGCATGCAGAGAACTCGCTGGATTGGGTCCGTTATGTCAAACTTCTCCTCTCACCTTTCAGAGTGATTCTGAAAACTCACTTACTACTCAGAGCATGCTGGCTGCAGAGCCCATCCCACGCTGTGTGCCTTCTCTCTCTGTAATCTGCTTCTCTATATTGGAACAGCTTGCATCCTCCAATTACAAGCCCTCGGGGGTAGGGACATTTTTTGCTACTTGTTTTGCTCAGCCTGCCTACCAGTGTTCCTTGTTCATCTCTTTTGGAACACAGTGTATGGTACACCAAAGTAGTGTTGTGTTAAAGGAACTTGAAGTTTTGAACAAGTAGATGAAAAGCTTTGGGTTGCTCGCTTCCTTATATTTTGATTCATTTATTCTATATATTACTTCACAAGACACGTGTCTGTTCAGTGGGAAGACCTCAACTATGGCTCTTCCATGAGTTCAAAGTATCTTGTGTTGCCTTGGGTTGAGCTGATGCACTCAATCTAACACTGACATGGCCTCTGCTGCCTCGAGCAGTGTGGTGGTTATACATCTTGAGTGGCCAATTTCGACTTTACCCTTTGTGTTGAGGAGAACACGCAATTATTTGGTGTCTACCATGATGTGCTCTTGCTTGTATTGTGGTTTGTTGCTGTAAGAACATAAGGTACAAGAATATGTTTCAATATCTTGCAGGACCTTGGGTCATTATTTTGTCTAGAGGATCTGTGCTGCCACTCCACTTGAGAATTAAGTGACTCTAGTGAACCTTTCTCAATGTGTATTTTCTTTGTTTCCGTGCTAAGGGAACTGCATCATGGCTGTAGGAATAGTGTGGATCTTCTGTTGATAAAAAGCCCGATAGCATAGAGAATATTTTTCAACACAAGAAATATCCTCAGATTTGATTTTGTAGCCTTTTGTGCATATCTGTCCATGAATTTAAGCTGAGGGATCACTTCTTTTCTAGGCTTATGTGACACATCTTCAATGAATGGCTTTGGTTTCAGTTGGAGTCAGATAGGATCTTTTCTATTCTTGTACACTGGAAACAAAGTTGGTATGGTTTACATAGAGTAATATTTTCCAATATTTAAATCTCCAAACTCCTGAAGTGTTGGTGTTTCTGTAAATTCATACACAATGCCCTGAAATATTTTTCTAGTGTATAGAAGGTAACAAGATGTAATTTTGTATAGCTGAACTCAGACTACTTTTCCCATTGTCCATTCTGCTAAAAATGTGAATTGCTTTTCCCTTTGTCCCCTTTCTCATTCTTTGTTGCTTCTTGAATAAACTATTTTTATTATCTTCTTAAGCTTTTTATCTAATCCTATTCACTGCCTTTACTGTGCCCATTGCCTAGGCTTTTTATGATGGCTCTCCCTTTTTCTGAAGTCTTATTAATGCAGCACATATGTATATTCTTTCATTTCATTTCATTGTGTTGCATTTTTTTCTTGCTGTCCCCTTTTTCTTGGCTCCCACTCGTTGTGATAAGTACCATTTTTGCATTCTGTTTGTGAATCTTAGTCTTCACAAAAGGCAAAGATACCCATTTGACATCACAAAGGGAATGTCAGTGTTTAAACATCAAGGCCTTCATTTTGTAAAGGTTGAATGTGCTTACAGTCTCCAGCAGTTGCTCCCTTCTCCAAATTTGGTCTTATTTTCTTTCTTTATAGCTGATAATAAACTGATAATGAATGCTGAGCTTTGCTGAATAAATATATTAATCATTTAACCATTGGACAAGTCTTCAAAACTTGAAAATACAGGATGAAACATATGATAACACCTTGCACCCTTCTTGGGCTAAATTTTCCCTGGGCCAAGTACTAGTCCTATAAAAATACACATAAATGTCACTGTCAGCTTTAAAATGAATGGATGTGAGCTGTGGAAGCCATTAGCACAAAAGTTAGTTTTTCTAGAATTAGCAGTATTTTCTTCTGCCAATACATGAAAACGAGAAAACTCTTCAAATGAAGGAAATAATCTATTTTTTGTGAATGGTTTTGGTGTTAGGTAAATAGAATTTGTCTGGCAGTGAGCATAGGGCTGCTATGCCCTTCAAGTGGGCCTTGGTTAAAACTCAATCATGTAATTTATTGATGGCAGTCATAATGACCTCATCATAGACTTCAATAACACAGTCACAATCCTTTGTAAGGATTATTTTTTTTATAATTTCCACTATAGCTGTTTTGTCCTCTCTTTATTTTTTTTATCCTGAGAAGTCATGAGTTTCTAACATTACTCCAGAAAAACAATTTAGCATATGTGGGACTTCAAGCATGTCATTATTCCTGTTGACTTTGATGGGATATAAGTGTGTACTTTTCAGCCCTGGAGACAAGAGCAGATTATTAGCCTCAATAGAGTCATTTCCAGTGTTGCATTCTGGTAGGACCCGTAACAAGGCCAAGACTCTGGTAAATGTAAATAACATAATAGACATCAGCAGATGTTTGAGAGTTGCAGAGAACAGAGAGCTGAGATGTTATTATTAAAATATATCTCCAGCTTTATTCCTGCTGAAATCTTCTTTGTCTGCTATGAGTGTTTACTGTGGCAATCTTTGCTGTTGAGCTCTGCCAAAACCCTTCTTTCTCCTGCTCTTCAGTGTTGGTATTTTCCTCCAAGACCTGTGCTTTCCTTGAGCAGAGTGATTAGTTATATCAGTAATAACACATCTGATGCATTTTCTTCCTCAACCTTGTAGATCACACCCAGGTTATGCTCTCATTCTGCACGTGGGTTTTGCTCACCCAAATGAAGATGCTTTATTTCTTTCTGAAAAGACAGGAATCTGCCCACAGGAGTTTTTTCCCCCCTCCTTAATGATACCTGGATTAATTAAACATTTTTATGTATTTCTAACTTTCGAATGCATTAGCAATTGTGGTTTTTACCTTAGATTCCCTCACCGTCATACACTTCATTAATTTCACACGTCACATTCTTTCCAGCTTTATTCTAAATTGCTGTATCATTTACTCGGATAAATTAAGTTGTCATAGAAGCTTTGCTAAGTATTTGGTCTTTTCATATCCTTTGGCAATATATTTCTGATTTTTAAATAACAGCTTCTTTTTCTCTTGTGTGCTCTATCTCTTCTTCTAATAGATCAGCTCGAACTACTTGTCATGGTATGAATAGGTATTTCTCCATACTGAGCAATGTGGAGAAGTATAACAAGCCCCCAGTTTCAGACTACCTAATAGTAGCATCTAGGGTCAGGTAATGGCAGGGGGAAGGATTTGCAAGCACATTGAATTGATAAAATTAATTTTCCTCCATGCTTCCAGTTATCTGTTTAACCTATTCTCTACAGTTACTAAAATAATGATATTTTTTGCTATTGTCAGAAAAGGAATCTGTAAATATTTGAGCAAATAGGATTATGTGAAGATTTAAATAGCCATCTTTCAGGGTTTTTTTTTATTTTCAGTCTACTTGTTTCAAAAGGTTTTCCATCTGTTAAGCTCTCCTTGAGGAAAGCACTTAAGCACATACTTAAATCCACCAGTACAAGAAAGACCTTTAAGCCTGGATTTAAGTAGATGCACGTTTCTGAATCGAGGCATTAAGCTGTTTGCTCAACATGCAGAAAATTCTGTCTTTCTAACCACACTGCTGGTGTACCTCCTTGCCAAAATGCACTGCCATATATAAATATTTGCTATTGAATGAGCTGTAGTACAGATGGGAAGGTATGTTTTTCTTCATGAAAAATAACACTTTGAGGTGTAAGTATAGCCAGATATTTGGTGGTGGCAAGAGAAAGACATGCTGCTTTGGGCCTAACCTTAATTTCACTGATTTTCACTAGGTAATATAGGATTAAATGCCCACTGTCACCACTTTGCTATTGGAATTAGAAGGTGTGGTGGCACAGAATCGAGTGGGACTGTCTCACTTGGGATCCATGCTGCCCACTGCCCACGGGATTTCTCAGTGTTTGGTGTAGGGTGATGCTCAGTGCTGCTCTGTACCACTCCGAAATGGCCCTTGGAATTTCACAGGGAGAAAGAGGGAGCTTCATTTACCCACAATTTGAAATTATTCTCTTAAGATTATTGATACCGAAAAGCTCAGTAAATGATAGCAACAAAAAAAATCCTAAACAGCCAGATTTTCAAAAGCTGTGCCTCATATTCAATTTCCAGCAATGAGGTCCTCAATGTGGGCTCAATAACAGTAATAAATCAGTTTTATGAAGTGTGGCTTGTCAGGGCCAGGGAGCCATGAACTACGTGTAGCTCCCCGAGCTGCCGTGGGAGCTGCAGCCCTTCAGCATTTCACTGCTCTCCAAACTGCTTATTTAGGGCAAATTTATTCTTAGATATGGGATCTAGAGGTGGAGGTGTGTTATGGATTTATTCACATTGAGGTTTTTTCACACCTGGATGTGCCTAAGAGCAGCTGTGGGCAGGTTGGCCTAGGGAAGAGAGGCTGGGGAGAGCTGCGTGTTACCCACTTGGCAGCCACATAAGTCCAAAGAGCCTTTTTAGGGGTATTTTCTGGTGGTTTGTGTGTTGATTGGAGCCTTTTGTAAGCAAGTATAGGAATGGGAATCAAGTACATAGCAATCTGTAAATATTTTTTCACAACTAACGCCATCCTTGAGGCCCCTGAGGTACCCTCTTTATTGGTCTGTTTGGGGCCTGTTTTCATGGGGATTTAAAAGTCTGGCTCTTTTGTGCTCTCAAGAAATCCTGATCCTGAGCAGGATCTTATCATCCCTAGAAAGCTGAGAAAAACCAAAATATTACGAGCAATATTTGAGTGTAAAGGTGAATCACTCAGTGGAAGAGTAAGCAGCCCATTAAGCTACTCTTTTTCCTGCCTTTTTAAGACTAGCTGTTCTGTTCCCCTTTCTTCTGTTTGTTTCATTTTGAATAAATTGTTTTGAGATCTTGTATCTCCTCTGACCACTGCTGGTGTTTGGAGGAAAAGAAAGAGTAGGAGAAAAGAGAGGAGGAAAGAAATGTTGCTTTTACATAATCAAATTCACTTTCTGGAAGCATTGCCATCAATTTTATCCAAGGCAAATGCTTAATCAAAAAGAGGAGTGAAGGAAACCTCAAATTTGTGATTCTGCCATTAAATAAAGCAAGCAAAACCCATATATTGCCACACAGCACCCCAGGTGTATTTGGAGCCACAAGCAGGCTGTGAACAGTCTGTGTGTGGTTTTGATGTTACAACGGGATTAGTGGGAACTGGGAGCTGAAGGTAAACCCAGTAAATTTTAGATGGCAATTCTGCCTGGCCATCCTGCAAGTTCCCCATGTCATGAATTGACCCCTCTGATGCTGGGACTCCTTGGAAGGTCCTTGTCAGCGTTGAGCTGTGAATCATCCTGAGCAGCTTCTGCACTCTTGAGGTATGTGGTGTCTGCTTTGGGCTGGGGAAGGTTTAGTTGTGCAGCTCACAGGATCAGGAATTTTGTCTGTTCCAGTCTAATGAGAAACAATGTTGATGTTAGTGTTGGTGTTCCTGTTTTATTCCTCACCACAGCTCTTACCCAATTGGAAGTGGACACACTAAACAGTGTTTCTGGGTGTATTTTACCAGGTTTCATAGCATGGGAAAATAGGAAGAAAAAAAAAGTAGAGGACATATAGAAACCACTTTAAATTGCTTTTAGTTTTGTCTGGTTTTAAACAATCTGTGTAATTAGTTTAAGAAATTATTGGGAGTGTAAAATGACCAGATTATTCGTATGTGAAACTAATTTCTGAAATGGCAGTTGATTCACAAAAGACTGATATCTTTTAAATGCTTCCCTGTAAAACATATTTTACTGTGACACCTTATAAATATTAGAACAAAGGGCTTTGCAGAACAAACAGTTCTGAAACCACAGAAATACACAACAATGATTCATTTCTTGTATCAGTCATTCAATACATTATTAACTTCCCTGTGAGCAGGAGGTGCATTACGATGTCTGTGCCCTAGGAGCAAAAGTCAAAATATTCCCAGAGCAGCAGAGAGGAATGTATTTTCCAGGTACTGTTATTGCATCTATTTGCAGTGTGTCTAAATGCAGGAATCTGAATGCATCTATATTCAAATCTAGAATTAGATACAACAATACACTCTATTAAGTTTTCCTGGGAGGTTACTTTCAGCTTGTATTATAGCTTCCCAGCTTTATTGGGTGTTCACAGTGCGAGCAGAAGAGGAGTCATCACAAAACCCCACTGGCCTGGAACGTCAGGGCAGGAAGGTTTTTATTTTTTCATTATGAAAAGGAGAAAATGTTTCTAATAATTCAATGCATACTCAAATCTTTTTATTTTTATTTTATAAATTGAACATGGAGCTCAAGAAACATCTGTGTTGGAATTTAATGACACGATTCCCTCCTCCTTGTACTTTTATAGGAATAATTAGCATCTAAACAACGTGGGGTTTTTTCCTGTTGCAGCCCTGAGCTCAGCTTATATAGAACCAATTATATCTCTGCATTTCAGTCTCTTAGAAGCTCATGGCACAGCAGTTCTTATGGAAGTCAGCAATGGTAATATGTTGTTCTTAGGGACTTTTCCCACTATTTGCATTTTGACAGTTATCGTGCATTGTATTCATCCTGACAGGTCCTGTCAACATCCACAGATATTAAACTACCTGTGTCATTATTCTGCCTGTGCTTTGCTAGCATAGATTTAACAGGCTTGGGGACCTGCTTAAGTAAAAGCACAGTTGTTACATTAGTGCAAAATAAGTGTAGGGTGCATGTAGTGCCATCTAAATCAGGTAATGTCCTTCTTGTTTTACATCAGTGGAAAGACTGCAAAGTACAAATCCAGGAGCACTTAGAGCCATTCCCTACTAGTCTGAATGAAACTCGGTTTTGTAATGTGCAGGGAGCATTTGAAATTATATTGGTTGGTGTTAAAATGTGACAGAAATCAACAAAACTCTGGTTTTCAAATTCTGGCACAGTTATACCTGTTACCTCTTTGTTTTTCACTTCTGAAAGTACCCACAGTATGAGCTGGGCTGGTGTTAGAGTAGGTGCTGTGATCCCTTCTGACTTCTAAAATGTAATATAGCCTCTGTTTCTTGTGCAAGTGTAAACTATAGTAGTGTCCCTAAGCAATTTAGAATTCCAGGGAATACAAGTTTTAATAGTGATTTCAAGAAATCTGCAGGTTTGGGTAAAATAGATACTTGACAAGGCAGCCATCCAATGGTTGGGGAACTGAGAGGATTTTCTGTAGAGCCAGTCCACAGCAATGGTCTGGGTGAAGAAATGATCTTACATGGTTTGAGTTGAACATGTTTAGAAGGTTGGATGATCTGCTTTCTTGCTAAAATCTGTATATGTCTAAACAATACTTTCCATTTGAAGTGATCATCAATAATTATGCTAGATATGAATTTTTCTGGTTTTTAGTTATAAGATGCCACAGTTTCTTGCCAGATACCATGGTTAATTACAGACAAGTTAATTACTCCCCAGTCATGATTTACTGTGGCTACTGGCCGCTATTTCCACTTGATTGCTGCCACATCTTGGGATGACAATGAAAAATTATGCTCCAAATTGGATGTGAAAGGAAAGAGAAATCCAGTTTAAAATGCAAAACTGAAAGAGCATCAAATCTTAGTAAACTCCAGAATGGAAAGGCTGGAGAAATTTTTCTCTTTCCCTCCTCCACCTCCTCCTATTATTGTTGGCAATTTAAACTGCACTAATTATCAGAACCATGAATTCAGAAAAGCACATTCATATTTGTCCACCCCCTGCCCCCGTTTGTCTGGTATCAGGCTGCTTCATCTCGTCATAAATTATGAATTCTCTGCAACAGGGTCTGCATTTGTATCAATTCATGCAATGCAGAAGAGGTCTTTTTGATCCCCAGTACTGGCATCTGTAGTTACAAACGGCTGCATCATATCACAGTGGCATTTGTAACTATAATATTGTAACTTGGATCCTTTCTTTTATAGATTCTGATTGTCTACTGGCGATTAGATATTATCATTGTGTAATATATTTGTGTTCTCATTCCTTGTCCCTAGTAGGACAACTTTCTGAGTTGGCATCTCAATAGACAGGAAAAGTGAGCAGCAGCTCAACTGCCAGTGTCTGGCTGGAGTTCAGTCTCACAGTTGGCAACTAACTGCTCTTGGGCCTCTTCCACCATAACCAGAATCCCAGTTTTAAATTTCCTTACCTATATAACAGAGAGTAGATAACAAATGCTCTCAGAAAAGCGAGGACCCGATGTGCGTACTGTGACCTGCAATGGCTACAGGGGAGTGTGCACCTGTAGTCAATATTTTTTTTTCTGCAGTTCTAGCTGTGCTCCATTTTTCTGCCCAGTACTTCAGTTTTGTAAATGTTTCTACATCTCTTGACACTCTTGCATATTCTGTTCTCTCCCTGTTTGTGTGCTGCAGACTGGAGCTTGATTTTCCCACGTGAGGGATCAGAGTTAGAATCAGCCTATGTTAGAGTGAAAATTTGGAAAATGTGGACAGACATAAGGTAGTTCTGTTTTGTCATCAGAATTTTGCAATTCCAAGAGATTTGACCACTGAGACTTTTTGGATACCAGCCTGCTTAACTTATTCTCTCCTCGCTAGGTTTCTTGAGAATCATTTTGAAAATGAATTAATAAGAATGTCAGCTCCAGACATCACTGATGGTTACATTGACAAAAACGTGTCATAAAAAAAGCTGCAAACTTGCTTCACCTTGAGATTCACAAGGACGTTTATGCACAACATTCCCTCTTTAAAACAGACTACAAGTAACATTTTCCAAATTTGTCATCACTGCACACAAGCATTAATGGAGAAAATGTTTACACAGTGCTCGGAACAATTTGGGCACAATTCATATGAAGAAGGAAAGTTGGATGTCGTTAATTACTGCAACAATGAAGTGCATCTTGTTAGGTGTCTGCTAAGATTCTACTTAATGGCTCATTACTTGTAAGCAAGCAGCCTGCTATCATTTATAGTGCCATGTAAAATAGTGAGTGAGATGGAGAAGCATATGGGAGAGCAAACTGTGCTGTTATTAATTTTCATTTTCTGTTTACTTTTCATGCTATTGGTAAAATGAGTTCCTTTGAATATGAAACTGTATTTAATCTGTCCTATCTCACTACTTCTCTCCAACAAACAGATGACATGATGTTTGGCTAAGTATGTAGGATACCAGGTTTCAAGAACCTTGTGTGATTGCCTAAGAGTGCACACTCCCTAAATTAATTCCTTGTTCCTCCAGTTGTTTCATACTTGTTAAATAGAGAGATGAGCATCTGTGAATAAGAAGTACAGCGACGTTCTAAGGAGTCTTGTCTCACTCCCTTCCTTGGGAAGGAGTGTAAGTCCTGGAGGTGATGGCTCGTTGGGGCTGTTAGCAGTGATGAAGAGTAGGGTTTCATTCCTGAGCAGGCACAAGCAGGTCGTTTAATTTGTGCAGTGTCAGACTGGGTGATTGTTTCCTTGTTTGTTCAGGCAGGGCTGGGTAGGCAGAGGACACTGTCTGGTTTGGTGGTTATTGCTGGCTAATGACTCAACAGGGAGCTCACAGTTATTAAACCCCTTTGTTTCCCTTTATCACAGTCCGACTTAATACTTTTCTGTCCAGGCAGTAAACATCTCCATTACTTTCTGCTCCATTAGATTGTGGTGGTTTGCAAATAACTGACTGGTGGATAGACAGATCCTCCTATACAGCAGCCAGCCCTTCCCAGCAAGGCAGGTTCTCCCAGGGAAGGAGCCTGTGTCCATGTTAAGATGCAGTGGTGACCTGCAGGACCAGTGCAATAAAGCCAGTTAACAGCTGGAAACTTCAAGTCTTCGTGAGATTTACCTCCTATGGAACACCTTTGCATTCCAGGTGTTGAGAGATGAAGCTTAGTCAACTCCCCTGCTATTTGAGAGGTAATTATCCCAAGGAGTTCCATGATTAGGGTGCAGTATTCACTGCCATTACTGCAGAATAACACACTACTCTGCCTTGCTTTAAGAAGGGTAGCAATGCTTTCAAATGAATGGCTGCTAACAGGAGTAATCCTATAATCAGGATAATGTTTTATACACAAGGCTATTTTTGTGCACTGCTACTACAGTAAATGAGCCTATTCTGATAACATTGAACAAGTACCACAATTTTCCAGGTGGGCAACTTTGATTAGACATTGGTCTTTTTCTTTGGGAACTTCAGGTTCTGCTAAATAACATACTGTGCTAAATTATTTAGCACACTGAGTTTAAAATAAGATAATTCCTCTTTATAAATACTTGTCTTTCCACTATAAATCCAGAAAGATGATTTTTTTGTTGTTGTTGTTTTGTCGAGCTATGCAGTGTTATAAATACCTAAATATCTAAGTACTGTCAAAATGCTGCCTTCTCCAGCACTATAAAACTGAGAACATTGCAAGTTTTTGAGAGTTACCAAGGGTGTAAACTTAGATGGTTAGTGTCATTTTTTCACTTATTCTATTGAATTTAAGTTGCTGGGTTTATTTTGGGTTTGGAGCAAAAAAAACATCTCGGGAGTGTCACCCTGATCTGAAAGCCATGAGGGCTGTGGTTTCTCACCCTGTGTTCCATGACTGTTGATGGTGAGGAAAGCTGGGTTGCTGGATATGACTTTCCCACATCTGGAGCAGACACCTCCCTTTCTCTAGTACAGACTAGTTGTCTGGGAAGATAGAGCATGCAGGTGCAGCTAGTCCAGTGTGTCTACACTCAGCCAAGTTCCTGCAGGGGTTTAAATTCAAGACCAGTCACTTGATTTTGGCTTAAGTCTGTTTAGGGAGCCACAGCTTCTAAAATAAATGTGGAAGATTTGCAGTCTGAAGAGCTTATGCTGAAGAGGGGGACTGCTCAGCAGACTGCAGGGAACTCAAAATATTAAGCATAAAAATACATATTTTAAGGTAATGTTTGAAAATATACTTCCATTTTCTTCAACAGTCATAATCATGTTATTTGATATAAGTACTTCAGCAGTAAATTAAGCATTAGCAGAATCATGCATATCCAGGGACAGGCTGAGTAGCAGTTGGGTGCAGTGACATCTAACCTCAGCCCAGCTCTGCCAGAGCTGAGCATCACCTGGATCAGGGCAGCATTTGGACCCACAGCATTGTCTGCTCCCCACAGTTCTGCACTGCACATATTTGATAGGCCAATGTACTTTCTGGATTTCATGGATCTGTGGGAATCCATTCCTGCTGCTCTGGGCTCACGTAGCCCATCGGCATTACAGCTTAATCTGCATCTATAAAACAAGCTTGGATGTGC
This sequence comes from Brachypteracias leptosomus, assembly GCA_013401335.1. Classification (NCBI taxonomy): domain Eukaryota; kingdom Metazoa; phylum Chordata; class Aves; order Coraciiformes; family Brachypteraciidae; genus Brachypteracias; species Brachypteracias leptosomus. The sequence goes on along the minus strand of VYZX01002551.1, from coordinate 67,548 downwards.
ACTATCCATTTTAATTACAGATATACTCAGGCTCAGATTCATCGTCTGCGTTCCCTTCGAGATGTTTTGCTGCTCTTTCCCTGTGCATTATGAGCATCATTTTCATGGCTCAATCTATAAGCTTTTGCTTCCTGAATTAACATCTGAATTTGACGTTTTCTCGATAATAAATAGGTAATGCTGTGATGAAAGTACCCGGGAAGGCTACATTACATTCTCTGGCAATTTATTTTAAAGACATGTGAAGTGTGTCCTTCTTCCCAGGCAGAGCTGATGCTATTCCATATAGCATATCTCAGTGCTTTTAAATCCTCAGGGAAATTATCTTTTAAATTACTTAAGGGAAGAAAAATAAAAAGGCAGCATGGCTTGACACTGAGGATTAACTGCTCCTACATAAGTTAATTTGGTTTAAAGATGCGATACTTTCTGGATATTGATTTGGATATTTTAGTTTTATAACTCATAAATTATAGGCAAACTTAGCACGTTATGAAGATACTTGACTGGATATTAAAATTTTAAAAGTACTTTTGAAATAATTGCTGAAGTCATAATTGCTCTGATATTCTAGAGTTTGTAAAAAATGCAAAAAGAGAGAGTAATACAGGAGAAGGGGGAAATAAATCAATTTCTAGAAAGACCAGCATCATTTGTTAAAGCAAACAAACAAATCCCACAGTTGGGGTGCACCATCTGTGACTTTGTTATCTCTCTCCTTTGTACATGTTACACTGAGTTTTCTACAATTGATTCCAAAGAGACGTGGGGATATTTGGCATGTAGAAAGTTTAAATCTGTGGGATATTCAGCTGTTGGAAAGTAAAATAAAAAGCTTGCATCTCTTGTAGAATCGTTATTGTTAATACTTGATGCTTTTTTTTTTCTTTATTAAAGAAACTTTTTTTTTTTACTTGAAGATTTGACTTGGTGTTCCATGAAAAGAGTGTGCATTTTCAATAGATAAAGAGAGTTTTGGGAACCAGTAATGCATTGGCAAAGTGTTTGTAGAGTAAATAATTTCAGGAAAATGCCTCTTGATAATGTTAGGTAGCTACTGACAAAGGAAACCCAGAATGCTGATGCAAAATGTATTTGTATCTCACATCCAGTACAGAATTGTGCCTAACGGGCAAAGAATGTTTTCTAAAAAAACCCCAATAGGAAAAAAACCCAGAACAACAAACAAAAACCCTTGAAAACTGACACAAAAATCCCGACACCCCTCTTCTCCTCAAACCCCACAAATAACCAATATTTTTTAATATCTAAACAAATAATGTCATTGAAAAATGTGAACCCCAAATACTGCCACGGATGGCACGTGGAGTTTGGCATCTCTAAGTTGCTGGTGGTGGGTTCCTCAGCTCAGCTGCCACCCTCCCAGCTGGGGGTTTGTACCATCAGGGTTTTTCCATGTTGCTGGGGCTGTGTGGGTGTTCTGCCTGGCTCAGACAAGGCCAGGGAGTAAGGGCTGTGCTGCTGAAGGGTCATCAGGGGGTTCCTTCCAAAGAGAATGCTGCTGTTGTGCAGCCAACAACCTGCTGCTGACCAATGGAGCATCCAGCCAGGCCCTGCCTGCCAGGAAGGGCTGCAGGAGAGGGCTGGGAGCTGGCAGGGAGCCCCACAACTGGGTACCTGTTATTTTCTACCTTTGCAATGATTCTGCTGCTTCTGCAGTCCCGGTAGAAATGAAGTTCAGCTAATTAACAGTAATGAACACCATGCTGAGAGGGATGTTGCAAATAAGTGAGGATTTGTAGAACAGATTCCAAGACAAATAGTCATGTTTTCCAACAGCAGCAGAGCCCAGTAATGGGAGCTGTTCTATAGTCACTCATCTGTGGGTGCCTCTTGCTAATATCTTTGCCACTTCCAGTATAATTCTCTTATACTGAATAGTTGTAGCTGGTTTTATTTAGCAGAAATCCTTTGATCACGTTGGATTCCCTTCGTGCCTCAAGAAGGTAGAGCTTAGGGTGTGCTTGTGCAGAGGTTTCACATTGCAGACTACTTTGCTACTCTTCCTTTTTTTAATTGTCATGTGCATAAATTACTGCTGATCTTCCCTCATTTGCAGCTTCTTGCCCTGGAGTTATGTAGTCTCCTACTGATGGCTTTTTGTTGCTTAGTTTTGAAACACCTGCCACTTTCCCAAGAATTACTTCAGGTTTTTTGGCTTCCCTATGGAATGAATCCAGCTTTTTTTTTTTATGAGGATAATTATTTTTCTGTTTCGATGTCATTATGTTTCTTTTATTGAAATTAACGTGTCATTAGACTTCCCTTCAAATAAGTTTATAAGGGCTTGCCAGAGATTCTGGGTGATGTACAGATCGTGAATTAATAGAACAGTGCTAATTAATTTCTTTCTAATTCCCTCCTTTAATTCCACAGCATTATGTGAGTAATTGTCAAAGATTCAGGATCTTTTCTAGATGCAGTGACTTTATTTCTGTCACTTTAAAAATATGTGCTACCATTGTAAGATAATGATATAAGGAGATCAAGTTAAATTTTCTGGAATTTATCAGTTGACATAGTTTCTAAAAGGAAATTTAAAGCATTAAATACTCGAATCCATTACACAGAAAATCATTAATTGTTCTGATTTATTAAGAAAACTGATAAGTTTTTGCTGCTTCTCTTTTTGAGACCAGTTGGTCTCTATAGTCTGTAGTGAACATGTAACAAAGATATGAAAAGTCAGTAAAATTTAAAATAAGCTCTTTAAGTGGACATCATCTCTTCCGCACAGCAGATTCTGAACTGAAGCACTTTAAGCAACCCTGAATTCAAATACTGAGAAACTGAAATTTCCAAAAATGGATTTAGTGGAGAGTGAATGTGAACGTGGAAGCACTTGAGCATTTTAACTCTGACTGCTGCTCAGTTTGCAGGGTCTGGAGGCTTTGGAGGGGTGATCTGGGCTCTTTTCTCCTCTGAAGGAGACTGGAAGATAAAATCATAGTTGATATTAGCCAAGTGAGTCAATGCCTAGTTCAACAATACACACAAAGCTGATGAACATGGAGTATTTTTCTCTATAGAATCAAATCTAATAGGATTCCAATATTTTAATTAAATTAAGTAAAAATTGGATTCCACTTGCAGTTTAATGATTAAGGCTGCAGCAGATGACATTGATTTGAGACAAGAAATGACATCTTTCACCTTCATTTTATGCTTACATTTCTCCCGGCCGTAATTTATGATTTTTACCAGGAAATTGGATAAAGTTTATTTTAGAAAGAACTAATATACAGAAATTGTATATTATTAACATTATTATCATTATTATTAACGTTCTGTGAAATTCTTTTGCTTAAATATTTCTTGTTCATTTTGTCTCTTTCTTTCTTCTTTAGGGCCTCAAGTGCAAAATTGTTTATGTAACTTCTGATATATCTGGATGCCTTGTGCGTTTTCTGAGTTCCACCCTTTCAGAACATTGATGATTCTTTTTCACATCCCCACCCATCTATCACTGTCCCCTTCTGTCTTCTATGCAGACAAATAATCTGAAGCAGACATTTTCTTTTTTAACAGTTCTATTGTTGTATTCTGTTATTTTCTTATTAAAATAATTATAAGCCTCTACTGTAATTGATATTTTTTCCACTTAGGCTTGTTTAAATAAGTGCCCAACACTCTACTTTCAAAGGCCCCTTTGTTGCCTAATTAAATGCATGTTGGGCTGTTCCCTGAAATAGCTCAATTGGGTTTGATTCTTTTTTCTTTTCTCTCTGCTGCTCTGTCCATTCACTTTCAAGTTTGTAGTTTCTTGTGCTCTCTTCAATAATTACACCTTCATCTACCAAACTTTTTTCAGTGAAGAACCTTGGATCAGTGTAGTGCTGCCATGAAGCTCGGCTGGTTTCCATATTTGTGTCTGTGCCCATTTTTGTGTATTCTGTGTGAACCTTCATTCAAGGTAGCTGGTATGACAGAGCTTTGCTGGATGCTTTACAGTGGCTGTTATTCCCCATCAAATGTAAGGCCCCTGACATTTTTATTCTGTTTGAGAAGGAAAATTACATTGTTCAGAACACCATACTCCATGCTAGACTATCCAATAGCCCGTTTTAGACCATTTATCTTAAAAACAGAGCTTTGAAACAACCCCTGTCTCAGTAAGACTATGTGTTTATATGGGTTAGAAGAACTCTGGTATATTGAGTGATCTGGTTCTATGGCATTTCCTACCCATTTCTCTTGGTGGAAATGCTGAGACTTCCCCCAATCTCTGCTTCTCTCATCATGATTATCCTTGTACCTAACTAGCAATTCTACTTCAAACATAAAAGAATAAAATGTACTAAGAAGGACCACTTCTGCAATTGAGAATGCAGCAGGAGAAGCAAGTGCTCTAAAGCAACTAGAGGAAATACATTAGTCTGTAGACAAGCTAAGTTCCATAATGGTGGAAGAACCAGCAGAAATAATTTATTAATTTATTGTTTAAAACCACAAATTATAATGCAAGCGTGTATCATAACAGAGCAACATATAATCCCTTTCTAGATTAGTCTTAAAGTGGACAAGATTGTCCCTTTTTGGCTGTAGGTGCTGGATTCTTGCTGCTGGAGCAATCAGATGATTGTCAGGCTGAGTGCTGGAGAAATTGAATGCTGGATCAGACTGTTGAAGGATGAATGTTATTAGGACCCCACAAGGCACTATATGCTTCAATGAACAGAAAAATGACTTTTAATAGAAAATAAAATATTTGGGTATTAGTTTCAGGTGATGCAAACAAGAGCTAGTTATTAGGTTGGCAATTTTGTCCTCTTAGTTTAATGACTTACTTTATTTTTGCTGGTTTATGAATGTGTATCATCAGATCTATAGAAAAGACAGAAAATCCAGGTAGTCTTCATTATGCTGTATGCTGAAAGAGAAATCCTCTTCCCCCACAACTTGCATTAATGTCCATGATACCAGGGAAATCTCAGGTAGTTTTGCAGGCTCCTGTGACTGTGCACTGAAAAGTCCTATTGACCTGGCCAAATCCACTGTAGTGTCAGCAGCTCTCTGAATAAAAGCTAAATTAATTTTGAAGGACTTCTATAGGTGTCAGTGGCTGCTGATTTCAGTAGGTTACAATTGCTGGGCTGTAAATCCTGCTTTAGATACTTATTGTTTCTTTGCCTTTTAAACAATTGTATTTAAATAGTTATACTTCAGATTTACCCATCAGTAAAAAAACCCCAAGCCCAACACTGTCTATAACTACTTGCCTATCAGTTCTTAACATCTCTTAAATAATGATTCTATGATTCCTGCTTTGAGGAAGAGGGAGGGTTGAAGGGAACTATGTGCAAATCCTCTGACATTAAATTCAAGGACCCAATTACTAGTGTCATATAGTGGGGTCACTGAACTACCCCAACAGAGGGTTGTGGGGAGGAGGAGATGGATCCAGTAACTACCACACTCTGGGATGATGAAGCACTTGACAGTGTCTTCTAGTGTATTAATGGAATCTGCCCTGCCTTGTAGAAAAGAATGCAAAACTCCAAAGTAATAGAAAGCAATATAAATGTGTTACAGTGACACCACTGATAACACTGCCTGTAAATTTTAACTCTACTGTGAATGGCTTTAAATTAACAGCTCTTGGAGCCGCACCTTGTAAAACTCACTCAGACGTGACTTAATTTTATTCCATTCCTGTTGCACACACGGTGCTGAAATGATACATGTGAAGAACATCCCTAGCAGAGCAATGAATTACTGGGTGTGTAACAGGTGAGATAATAGTGGTTAAACAATGTAATTATGGGAATCGTGGTGTTAGGAAGCTGTGAATCAGTTGCTGCCACTGCTTTGCATTTTGTTTGGATGCTTTTCCATGGGAGCTCTCCTCAGCAGTGAAGTCTGGGAGAGGATGCTGGGGCAGGGGAAAGGGAGATGAACCAGGCATTGATTAGGTGTGTTTCTCATTAATGTAAGTACAGTTACATGGAGCTTGTCAGATTCTTGCAGATGTAAAAAGAAAGGCAGGTAAGCAGGCAGTTAACCGAACAAGGAGCAGGACTAATCCTTTAGCAAGGGCAGGAATCCTTGTAATGAATAATTATCTAAGGACAATCTCTTAAACCTGATTTAATTAGGATATGACCCAGCCTGGTTTTGTAAGAACACATTTGGTTATCTACTTCCTAAATAAGATATTGTAACCCCAAAGTGTACGACTGGTGTTGTTAGTGGTTTAGCAATAATTCTGCCCCTGAAGATCTGTCCATTCCTGACCAAAATGCTTTGGAAAAATAGAAGTATCAATGATGCCTTCATCAAAAGGAGAATTTCTTTCAAAATACAAACTATACGAAGTAAATGGGCTGAATATATTGGAAGTGAGAGCTGCTCAAAATACTGAGGTTTAATTATAAGTTTACTTAATTTTAATGTCTTTTTGACTTTGCTTTATGTGCCAAAATTTTTGTAAAATTCACTGACTCCATCTTTTGCTCTGCAGAAGCAGCTGGAAAGCTTTTCTGTAATGAAACACTTGATTAAAACCTCATATGTGCTCCCAATAGGATTAGAATTCCAAAATCTAGTGCGTGTTGGTTCTCCGAAGGAGTGATTTGGGCAAGGAAGAGGAATCATTTTCTCTGCTTTTTGGGGGGGATTTTTGGGTGTGTGAAGCAGGTGTAAAAAGCTATGCAGCAGACACAGAGAATTTTAATCTTTGTTTTCAGTCCTGTACTGTCAGATGTAAATCTCTGGCAGGCTGGAAGGCAGTGAAGAGTCAGGCCCCTTGGGAATGCAATTCCTGACCAAGTGGTGCAGGAACACCTGGATGGATGGGTCTGCTGCCTGCAGGATCTCTAAGGGTCTTGTTAATTCTTTGGAAGAAGATAACTTTCCATCCTCTCACTGCTCTCTCTGGTAGCTCCAATCTCTCTATAGCATTTTACTTCCAAACTGGCTAAATTTGCTGTTGTGGAGATTATTCCCATCATCACATTGTCTACATCCACAGTGCATTGATGTCAAGGACAGACTTTCATTCTCAGTAAAGTACTGTATGTCCTGATCATCTCTTTGGAGAATCCAAAGAATATTAACAAGGCCCATCTTCTGAGACAGTGGGAGATACTTTTTCCTTTTCTCTTTTTTGTGGTACAGTTTTTGTCTAATAGCCATAATCTTTATTGCTTTGTGGTATGTAGTACTTGCCATAAATGGCTATCAGGATTGATTAAATGCCTGTGTTTCAATGTGTCTCCTATAAATGGCTATCAGGATTGATTAAATGCCTCAGCTTCAATATTTAATCAAACTCAGTAGCTGTCGATTGCTGTTTACTACAAAATCATGAGATTTTTCCTTAAATGTGATGCAATGGACCAAATAATTCATAAATTCTATATGTACAGTATCATATATCCTTATCTCTTCTTTCTTTTTAACTAAGGAAGAAGAGCATGGACAGTGTTGACTGCCCATGATCATTTTGTGCTGTAATTTTAAAAAATAACACTACCTAAAGTATTTTCTTTTCCCAAACATTCATGTAGGAGAGAATTATAGTCATGTCTCTAGCAGTTAAAATCAAAGATGTGTTAGACTAAACCCATGTCATGTTCACCAAAGATATTTTCAAGATAGGTTGGGGGGTTTTTTTGCTGAAAATCTATCAGGAAAAGACTAGTGGAGTCAGCAAACCATTGAAGCTTGTTGATTGACTTGGAGTGTACTAGGAAGCCAACTTTCATATTATAAGAGAGAGCTTCTGAAAGTGTGGAAGTATGGCCATGGCGAGTCTGAAAAATGAGTCGTTTGACAAATGTGTTAATTGGCATGTTTTGGAGAAACACTGCCTGTGGAATGGAGAAAAAATAGGGAGCTGAGCAGCATAAACATCCTGGTTCTGTTAAACTGCTGAAGCACTTGCTGAAGTTTCCTTCTTTGCCTTGGTAAAACACACTTGATATTAGTTAAGCCAATGAACTGTTGACTGTCCAAATAAAGAGTAGGACTCAACACATTCCAATAGTAGGCATGGTGCTCAGTTCGTATCTCTGCTGAGCCATCTGAACTGCTGTCACTGCATTATTTCTTGGGCTGAAAGATGCCATCCCTGGTGTAACCTCTCATTTTAGTAAGGATCACTGAAGAAATGCAGGGCAGATGCCAGCAGTGGCCTCTGTGCAATTGAGTACGTGGGGATCTGTCTGGGTGGATGCTGAGTGTGAGGATTTGGGAACTCAGTAAAAAAGGTCTGAAGAATGGATTTAATCAAACATTGTGGTAGAACAATATGTGACAGCATCCAGGCTATTCATCTTTGAGGGAAATGGAGCTGGATGGAAAGCACACATTCCTCTCAAGAGAACTTTTGGTAATTTCTGTAACTTGGAAGTAAAAAAAAAAAAGCACTTTCCTTCAGGAATTTTGCACTCATTTAAGAAAGGGGTTTTGTTTATTTGTTTTCTTCTGTCATTTGAGATTATTTTTTATAGTTGGTTTGATAAACTAGACACTGAAATAGCCATGGAAAAAATATTTGAACTCTCGTGGGACAAGGTAAAAATATTTCTTAGAAGGAACATTTTCCTGCAATTTAAAGAGGAAGCTATTTAGAAGCTTAGTTTTTTGATGGGCAGATGTTAAGGAACATTAATTACACCTTTGATAAATCAGTAGTTATTTTGGTCTTCTGGTTATCTTTAGGCAAAGCTCCAAAATGTTTACTTGAATTGAAGGACTTTCCTACTCCCCCTGGAATCTTACTGCCTCAAGAAGCTTATAGGAGGTTTTTTTTTTATTATCCTCATGTTCTTTACATACTAGATAAGAAACAATGGAATAAGTTGAAACCACTACAGTAACTGTTTATAGTGCTAATAAAATTCAGAACAAGAAATATCAGACAAAACAATTTAAATGAGATAATAGGAGTTTTCTGAATTAAAAAGTGAAAACCAAGTTAGATTAGCTATAAATGTACTCTGTATGTTTGGATTTCTGGGGTTTTTTAATCCATATGTCACTGCCAAGGAAATAAGACTCCATTGATTTTTACAAGAATTACTTTGTGTAGTTGATGTCACCACATGAGTAAATGGCCAAGTATTCATTCTTTATTATTTACAGATTCCACTGTATTACAAACGAATTCATAGCTCACAATTTGCATTTTCTGCAAGTACCTTGTGGCTGAGCATCAAAATATATTCAGCAAATCCTCCTGGCTAATGGGTAAACAGGAAAAACTAATTGTACTTTATACAAACATAATTAGGCTAGAAGCAGAACCATGATCTCTGAGTTATGGGGGGGAAAACTGCCAGTGATAATCACTGCCCTTGCATATCAGACTGGTCTGGTGTACATTGTCCAGGCTCTGGGCTAAGGAGGAATGGAGAATGTCTAAATGAGTGGGAAACAGCATCTCCTCTGATGTCCTGCTGGCCTGAGCTGCTCATGAGGCTCCATCCAAGAGTAATTCAGCAACAGGAGAGCCAGGAGCTCCACTGGAGATTTGATCCAGCAACACTCCCTTAGCCTCTCAGTTTATTTTAGCCCTATCAAAAAGTACCATGTTTTGTANCACCAGGACCCCCAGGTCCCTTTCTCCTACACTTCTCTCTAATAGGTCATTGCCCAATTTATACTGGAACCTGGGATTGTTCCTGCCCAGATGCAGGACTCTGCACTTTCCCTTGTTAGATTTCATTAAATTTTTCTCCGCCCAACTCTCCAGCCTGTCCAGGTCTCTGGATGGCAGCACAGCTCTGGGGTGTCAGCCACTCCTCCCAGCTTGGTGTCATCAGCAAATTTGCTGATAGTACACTCAACTCAGAATAGAGACCTCTGTTAAAAGACAGGGAATTGAAAAAATGAGGATTATGTTTGACGATCTTTCAAAGAGAGGCAGATGTTAGCATTGGGTGTCATTGGTGATGCAAAAAAGACTATGGAGATAGTAGGTGCTTTCTTAAAATAAGGGAATAATTTACAAATGAATACAAAGAAAACTGCAAGCAAACAAAGGAAACAATAGTATGAATTGCTTAGTGCTAAATTAGTGCCCAGATTTCTGGGCTAGTAATAAGGGATTAAATCCTGAAATAATGGTGTACTTTGTCAGATTGGGAGGATGTGTGTATAAATTATAGGGGTGGGATTTGTTATGACTTGTACTTTCAAACCAAAATTGGAGAAGCCTAGCAAGACACCAGGGATTGAAGTTGTAAATGACAGAACAGTTCAAATACCTTGGTATTTGTGTAGATCTAATCTCAGCTAATAACTATACTTCATTTAAGGAATTGCTAAATTCAAACAAAAGTCATCCTGATTAGCTGACATTCTGTTGTAGTGGAGATGAGATAAAGAGTAGAGACAAATGAAGAGTATATCAGCTTTAAAAAAGAAGTAGCTGACAAGTACACTGGAAGATGTTTCTTTCAGGGATAAATGCAATTCATTCTACTTCTTCCAGGGGCAATGGGAAAACAGGGAGGATAGTATATAACAGGAGGCACAGAAGGGCTGACCAGGGGTGAGCATTAGAATCCTGTAAATAAAAAGGGTGGAGAATAACACCTTGTAACACAGTCCATGTACCAAGTCAGTGTTGGAGCCAGGATTAATATTCTGGATATACAACAAAGTTATGCTGCTGCATTTCATGTCCCAACAACAAAGATTCACTAGCTGTTAATAAGGTAATTCTTTTCCTCATCTCATCCTACGATACACTATTTGTTAACATTCTGGCAAACACTAAGCCTGTTAGTTTTTCTATAAGCTGTAGGTAAAAGATAAACTGAAGGTCATATTCTTCCTTCTCCCCTGTTACATATTGCAATGACATGGCTTTAGTTACCTCTGTCCTAAAGACCTGTGTGGGCTAAATATATCTACAGAAATACTTCTTCATACTGGGCAGAAATAAGTCTGGCTGTGGCATAACACAGGCTCTCCACCAGAGGCCTGAAAACCAACCTGAAACATCTGTGGCATCATAATTCTAGATTACACTATATTTTTTATAAAGTGTTGGTAAAAAGTATCTATTTCATTATCAAAGTTTGACTTGAGAAAATCCGTGAATAGTTATTCAGCCATAAATATGGTTTATTAGTATTTGATTTAAGGTGAATTTTACTTGATTTCATCAGTTTGTTACTGTCCAAATAAAAAAGCTAATTGGGTGTAGCCCACTGCTCTTTCCAAAAGAAAAGCTGCAAATTAAATGAATTAGCACAAATTGTTGCCTAGTTTTGCTAAGCAAGCAAGGTTAATCTCTCCATGTTTATTATTAAAAATAAAGCAATTAAAATCTGTTTAGTTGCCAAGTGTGCGGCATCATTGTCTTTAAAATTCCAGAGATAAACTGTGTGTCTGAAGGTATTAAAAAGTGGAGAAAGCCTATTTCAACATTATGTGATCATATAGAGATAATTTACTTTACTACTACGTTTCCCCACTATAATTCTATTACATTTAGGGGCTCATTTAATAACACTTATCTGTCTGATGTTAAACTGGGCATGACACAGCTAGTCCTGCAAAACTAATGCTGGAGTGCAGTTTACCATCAGTGCTTGGAAAAGTCAAAGCAATAGGAACCAGTCCTCCTGCCTTTGAATTCTTCAAGCATTAGAAGTGCCTTATCTAAAAATAATAAAAAAAATAGTGGATCTCTAGAAACAGCTTGCTTTCATTACTTAAAGATCATGAAGCAGCTCAAAATGAGTATGAGGAAAGATAAACTGAAAACCCCATGCAGCATCTATAAAAAGTGACAAGAATCCTTATGTCCTAGCAAATAGTTGTCTCCCTTGTTTCCAGCTAATGAGGTGAATGTGTTAATGTAGCCTTCTGGTGGTGGTGTGAGTTGTCAAGAGCACATGGTCTCCATTTTATAGGTGGAAAAACTGTACAAGAGAAAATATACTGTTTAATAAAAATTGAATAATTGATCCAACCTAGGAAAGAGCTGAGCAGAACCATTCTGGAGTTTCTAAATTCTGTGTCGAAAAGATGCTTCTGGTGTTTGGTTTTGGCATAAGAGGTACCTACACTATAACTATTTAAGGCAAATTCTTGGTACTGAGGTGACTGAATTGAATGTTGAGGCAGCATTAATTGATATTGGTTCTCTGATGACACTAGGTATGTAGAAACTAGGCAACTTCCACTTCATTAGAGCAGTAAAGTTTTGCGGGGGTTTGTTTTGGGTTTTGGGGTTTTTCAGTGTGCTACCAGAATTTGCTGCAATATTAAAGGCTTGTAGAAACACATCTGCATGCTCCACTGTGCAGATTCCTGCTAAAACTACCAATTATACTTCCAATTAAGAAATCCCACATAAAACCAGGTAGAGAAGTTGCACGCACGTGTTTTGAGGCTGGCATGCTCTGGATATATTGGACTTGTGCTGTAGAGCATCTCTATGCTATGCACACACTGAAACCCAATTGAATCTGCTGAAGAAAATCAGATATGTGGTAGCAGAATTAGAGTCCATCCAATTATAATTGCAACTTTATTTGGAAAACCGGGATATAATTTTTGTGAAACAATATTTTTACAAAGATATTTCGGCCATAATTTTTCAGTAGCTGCATATTGGAGAAGCTTGGGTTGGGTTTGGCACACAGGCTCTCTCATCTTCCACTTGCTTAATGAGTTCAGAGGTATTTTTAATAATGCAAAATAAATATATATTTAGTGTTTTAAAGCCTAGCACCTATTGGAATTTGTCTTAATAATATTTTTCCTAAATATTTAATGTTGATTAGCTTTTTGTTTATGCATATATTACCTTGCTAATTATGCTGGTGCTGGACTGATTAAATTTAATGAATTAGTGAAGTACACCTGCAGTGTTTTACATAGTTAGCCTCAAGAGGTGAACCATTTTAGAGCCTTACTAGTAATTGCTGAGGCTGGGATATACAGTCACCTAAGAGAGGTAAAGGGACTTTAATTTGAAGTTCTGAAAATGTGGAGGCTTGAGTATGCCCAAGGATACACAGAATCCTTTATCCTTACCCTAGCATTTTACCCAAATGAATCTGGAAATATGGAAGTTACCCATTATTAATATATTTTTGTTCATATGTTGTTTTGCACTATTATTAACTTAGGGTCCAGTTTCTCCTCTGAAGCACCTGTATCTTATGTGAAATCCTAGCATTGTTACAGCCTAATCTGTTTGCATGTGATGCTTGGATCCCTGCAATTCCCAGTCTAGAGTGTTCCCTCATTCATCTCCCAGCGTGTTGTGGAGTTCCCCAACTCCCCCATCCCTTCCTCCTTCCCCTTCGAAAAGCATCCTCACTTTAATAAGGGTAATAAGGCAATTTGCTTTTCCTTCCTTTTTGGGTGCTGCCTTCCTTGTAGGTCTCCTTAAGCACAGTCATAGGTAAATATTTAGGGCTAAAAGTCAAAGGAAGAATTTATAATTCCAGAAGGTGAAAGTGTCCATGGGGAAGCTCCTTCCCTTCTCCTTTCCATCCTTTCTTTATCACCCCCTAGAAAAGCAGATCCAATGCCTGGGGACAAAAGGGTCCCTCAGCAGCTCCTGAGAAAAGGTCCTATCAGAGCCAGCACCCCTACTTGTGCAGTGGGGAGGTGTTGAGGAAGAGGGATACAAGTGGATGCTGCCTGGCAAGGACCAATTTTAACCACTTAAATCACTGTGTTTAATAATGTTTCAGCAACCTCATTTCAAATGAGGAACAATGGAGGCCTTTTATGAGCTCTGTAAATTTTACAGAGGCGTGCATGATATGACTGACTCTGCTGTGTTTTCTTATGACTGAGTCTTGACTATATGGAGAAATACCCAGATAAATCAGTTCAGGTTTCTTTGTTTTCCTCCTTTTCTTCTCACTAATGAGAAGAGCTGTAGAGAAGGGAAGAGTTCCCTTAGTTAATTGATAATTTTCTAGCTGACTGTCACACCAAAGTCCCTGGTGTGAAATGCTAGGAGAAAAGAATCCTGAGTGAAAAGTAAAAATAAAATAGAATAGTAGAAACTAGCTGTACTTTGCTAGATATCTTATCACTGTAATGATTTAGACTCTAGAGTTTGCCTCTCAAATAAGCATCAAACAAGTAATTATGTTGCATCTTGAGCAACAACTGAAAAGGAAAAAAAAGAAGTGCCACATGACTGATTCTGCCAGAGTTTTTGTAGGCAAATGGGAAAGAAAATAAACCTCAGCCTTTTGGATAAATACAGGACCAAATCTTCAGATCACACCACTTCAAGTATTCACTTTTAGCTCCAAGCAGCTATAGAGGAGTGAATGTTTTGTCTGTTAACTCTATGAGCTGTAGAATTTATGGATTTCTACTTCTTCAGTTTAGAATTCCCCCAGTAAAGCAGGAAATGTCCTTCTCTGTGAGCTGGGAGTATTTCCCAGTCCACACTTAATAAAGTCAGGATGGTAAATGGTGTAAGAAAAGAATTAGACACAGCAAGTTTCATTAGCAATGTTTCTGCATTGTACAATTGCAGGGATGTTCTTGTGTTCACTGATCAAAGTCCCACTGCTCTTCTGTGATATATCCAGTTCTTTCCCTCTGTACTCCCAGCTGACGTTAGCATGTTAATATGACATTAGATGATGGGGGTTAAAGACGATGTAATGCTGCTTGTACTTGACTGACAGTTGTTTTATATTAAGGTATAAAATGACCTGACTCCACAGTCTTGAAACTGGCACCTTCAACTTAGAAACTGGGGGCTGAATTTTCTTTCTTTGGCTGAAATGTCACCTCCAGACCCTCACACATAGGTTTATTTCTACCCTCAAAATACTAGAATCACATCTAACTCTTGCTTTTCCATCACCTTTCCTTTACATTCACACATGTGCATTAAAGTGTTAGAAATTCAGTGCAAATTCCTCCTCCTGGGATTATATTGAATGGTGATATTCAGTTACTGTACCTTGATGTCAGCCTGACTTTGGGGGAAGCTGCTCTCTCTCCGTGCACAGAATACCCAACTCAGCTATTACCATGAGGATCTGAGGAGGAAATTTTGCCTCCAATGTCTGGGTGCCACTGGGATTTCTCATGCTATGTATAATGCATGATGCACGTTGCTGCAGTTTTTTCCCCCCTCATTTTAGTCAATAGCTCTAATCCTTTTGGCCAGACTCCTGCAGCACAAACACCTATGAAAAGACTGTGCTGACACAGTAATTGCTAATGGATGGATTATTTTTAAATTTTGTGGTGGAAGTGCTAGAAAGGCTTGATGAAAACACAGTTTGCATTCATGTAAATAAAAGGCCAGTTATAATGGGATTTTGACCATTGGACAAATGTTCCAGAGATTTAGCCTGCTGTGCACAGATAATTAGAGTCCAGAAGCCATATTCTTAAGTATTTATTGAATATTCTTTGGGCAAATCATAGCACTTTAACAGCAGCTCACACTTATAAAGGGCACTGAGTAATTTTATTCATTTAACAATAGGTTCCGGATTCTGCCTTGGAAAAGATAGCTCAAATTTATGTGAATAGATATCATATTTTGTATGCTCTGAGACAGCAAAACTAAATAGCTTTCAACAAAAGATTAATTACCTTCTTTCTGCAGGCACAGACCTGATGGATGTCATGCATCAGGTATAAGATTTGCAGAACTGGGCTTGCTCACAGCTGTTCCCACTCCCTGACCCACGTGCAGGGTGGAGCTGGTTGACCTGACCACTGATATGGGCACTAGTTGGGGCAGAAACAGTTAACATCCTGGCTTCTCCTCTGACTGCACGGGATAAAGCACAAATTGACTTTACTAGAGCAATCATTTGTGAAGCTCAGACTAAAGGCTCCAGAAAATACTATCTCCATGTTTTCTACAGTGCCTTTGTAGTGTTGGAGTGCTTATTGTGGTGTTTCTGAGGAAGCCATCATTGGAGTTCCTTGGTCCTGGGATAGAAGAGAATTATTAACTTGCATCTTGACTTGGAGGAGAAAGAAGCAGTCACTTGAGCAAAAACAAGTTAACATCTCTGAATGACAGAATTCATCCAGCTTTTTGTAAAATTCAAAGTCTGAGCATATTTTAGGATAAAACTCTACTGAAGGGAGAATTGCCTGGAAAATAAGATCAAGGTTTTCAGTCTAAAATGGGATGCCTGAAGAGAATAACCTCATTCCTGTCTAGAAAGAGGAAAAACCCTTAAGGATATGTACATCTTACTCATTAAAGGAAATAAGACTACTTAATATCCAGCTGCAGCACAGCTTTACATTCTGGCCCAGTTTTATGCACTGGAATCAATCCTGTTTAAGGTAATGGGACTACTCATAATGCATATTCAAGCACATAGTGAAGCATCTGCAAAGCCAGGCCATAAATGAGGGAACAGCTCTGCATGCTTAAATGCTTGCAAGCTGGGCATCTGTCTCTCCCTAACTTGACAAAGCTTTCATTTAATAAAGTGAATGATTCACTAGTGAAATTTAAGTTTTTCTGAATTTCAGAATGAACTTGCAGTCCAAAGGTGGTAATGAAATACTTAAAATTTGTGTGGTTTTATTTATTAGCAGTTGCCAGCACAACTGGAAAAAGGCAGGCCTAGAAATTCACATTTTATTCTTTTGAAAATTAATGGTGAGATGCATGTAATTTTAATCTAAAAGGTTTTTTGCTTGTTGATCCTGGTGCCTTGGGGGTGGTGGTGTTTTAAATAGGTTTGTCCTGTGAACACCAGTGAAGCTGTGGAGTTTGGGGGGTTTTAGCTTAATAAAGTGTTAGTAATTCTAAGAGGGCCACGGGCCAAAGCAGCTGTAAGGCAGCCCAAGGAATGAAAGGACATTCCCCACCTGTTGCTTCAGCCAAGTCTGATTGGTCTCTGCAAATTGGCATTTCTCCCACTTAGTCTGTGTTCAAAGTTTTGCTTAGTATAAAAGGAGATGTGGAGGTAACAGGCAGCAGTTAGAAAGATGGGGTAGGGAGATTTGTCTCTTGCTACAGAAGCAAATAAGCAGAATAAGTAGCAAGCTGTAAATCATGAGGTGGGTAAGATAACAGGGGGTATGTACTAGTGGATTATATGTAGAATATTTATTTTAGAAGGATATTTAAATATTGGTTTGCATGCTGAGAACTACTAATTTTTACATTTCCCATTTCACGAGAAAGATGCTAAAAATGAAGAACTGTTTTTAAGAGCACTGACCAATGCTTTTCATACATAAAATCTTAAGAGCTAAAGGTTGTCATTAAGTGTCTCCAAGCTGACAACTTCAGTAGCTGGAACCAAGGGTTGTAAAATAATTGAGGCATTAAATACAGAGAGGGAGGAAAAAAAGCTTCTTTGAGAAATGCCAAATCACGTTCCTTGACATTCTGGCAAAATAAATATAATTCTTGTCAAAATTGAGTCTGAGCACTCAGTAGGTGCGACGTAGAGTGGTTACTGCTTTTCATGGAGATTTATCTGAGCTGACACGACATTTGTGAGCTGCTCCAGCTGAGCTCTGCACTTAGGGCCTGTAAATATGGTTAATAATGATATATGCCGGGTTGTTTGAAATAATTACAAATATAGTTCACTGGGAGTGAATGAGGTGAGTCAGCTCCAGTCTGGGGTGAGGAATTATGATTATTTCATCTCAGAGTTCAAAATTTACCTGGGGCAGCACATGCCTGTGTGTATTCCCCTGGCCTGGTCCACAGAAAACACGAGTCCTTTAGTCTCTGCCTTCGTAGAGGCTCAAGTAGTTGAAAATTGTTTTTTAATCTCTTTAGGCATCTTGTTCAATCCTTAGGGCTGGTCAGCCTCACGTATAGGGGCAGTTCTTGGATTTATTTTGGACTGAGATTCTCGTAGAGAAAATAGCAGGAGTTTGGATGTGTGTGTCTCTTCCTCATTCTTCTCATGCCCTCTTGAGAGGGAAAGGAGAGAAGCTCCTGAAATTCAAAGCAAATATGGTGCATGTCTCTGACTGAAATCTTCAAACTTGGATGTGATGCATGAGATCAGCTCATGAGTAGATATTCTTGTCTGTTATTGAAGAGACAACTAAGTGTTGCTCTTGTTCTTTCACACCTACGTGTTCTGTCTCTGCCAAGATATGTTTCCTTCATTTGTGCCCTTATTTAGCATGCTGTCCACCTACTATCTGCATTTTCATTATGTATTTTAAATGAGCAATAAAATAACCATTTACATAATGAATACACTTACATCGATATTATATTATATAATTTAGAGATGGTACTTAATTATAACTTGTTTATAATTAGGTCTCTTCCTATGCCAGCCAGCTTTTATCTTATTTATAAAGCTTCAAGAATAGTAGAAAAACATGACTATGTGAATGTGACAATAATCTTGGGTATTGCCTTTTGTAACCCTTTTGTGCCCATTTTCATTTATCTTCGGGTATTCCTCTTTTACTGGGATGAATATTCATGGTAAATACTTAGAGGATTTGCTGGTGAGGAGAAACAGGAAAGCAGAGGAGCTGCTGTTGTTATCTGCTTTAGTGTGGATTTAATGTTCTAGTTGCTTCAGATCAGCAGGTAGAAACATTTGGGGGTTTTGTTTTTGTTTTTTGAATTGTAGACTAAACAAAGTAATGAAATCATTTTGACACTTCATCTCTTTTAAAGCTTAAGACTGAAACGTACACATGCTCCTAAGAGATTTGAGCGTCTCAAGCATCTTCTAAGTTTCCTTGGCAATCCAGCTTTTATTTTTACTGATTGTCATCTTGTAAACTCTTCCTTGAGAAGCATTAAAATGGAAAGAGACTAAACTATGATGGATGAATAGGGACAGTCTTCAAATGAAGATTTCAGCTTTAGAGAGAACTGGTGGTTTTGAATATCTGCTTTAAGGAATCCAACTTGAGACCTTTGAAGTAATGGTGCCTTGGCTCCACCACCTTACAAGATCAAATCTTTTTAAAATGCTGGAAATGTGCTCCCCAAATTAGTAAAAACTGTTGGAGTGCTCAGTCTGGGCTTTCTGCGTATGCTGCTGCTTAACCAGTGTGAGCACTGAGGGCAAACAGCACTCTTGTTTGGAGGGGAAAATAATTTGAGGTTTCACACATTAGCTATTCCCAGTTTGTTTATCTTTTGTTGAAGCAGTGACCTACCCTGCCTGCCTTGCCGAGTGTGGTTTCCATAGAAACTAGCTGACTTGTAGCATGTTTATGCTCTGGCAGCAGCCTAAAATGGTCTTTAACCACATATTGTGCCAGGAAGAGCAATAGACCCACTAAATGTGAGGAGAAGTGTCAATGGCCCAATATTGAGGCTGAGCACACCAGTCCAAGAACGGGTGTGCTCCCTTGCTCAGGCTGGGACTGGTGTGTCAGGTGTGTATGGATACAGAAAGTTGAGTTTGCCCTTACATGGTGAAAGTTATTTTTGCAATGGTTGTAAACATAATCAACACTGAGAAATAAAGCACACCAGGAACTGCCACACGCAGGAGTTGTTGTCAATGAAGAGTGACATTGTTTTTAAACTGGGGGCCAGCTGGTTTCCACTGAAAAAGTGAGTTCTGGTGTTTTGTCACATGAGGTTCTTTCCCATGGGGAAATGCCAATTCAGAAAACATATTTTGGAATGAATTGCAATCTGGCTCTGTATTTCTTCTTTTAAAATTAAGTAAAGCAAGCTGGTTCCTGCAGGTTTCCTTTGGGAAAACTGAGGTGCTCCTGCTCAGTTTGCATAGCTCCTCTTCTGCTGTACATAGTGTAACCTCTACAACTTCTCCTGTAAAAGTCCCTTTCTACACAGATAGACTGGAGCTGTGGGCATTGGAGAGCAACTACCCACCTGGAGAGCGTGTTTCAGGGAGGAAATAAAAACATTGAGGGAGATCTGCTCTCTGAAGGTTAAAGATTAGTGTTGAATAATCACAGAAGGATTTTAGATAATCTCGTAGTATGATCAATGGACTTCCATGTTTGAACAAGATAGAGAAATAGCAGCTATATATTAATAAATCAATTCAGGACAAAACAACAGAAGCAGGTTGCTCTAATTCCTAAAGAATTTTCCTTTCATTTTAATTCCAATTAATTAATTGGCTCTTGGATTATCGCAGTTTGTTTTCTGCTCCAGTGCAGATCTGTATTTCTGAAGAGAGTGTTTTCTGCTTCTTCAAGTAGTAGGAACTGTCCTTACTTTTGTTTCCATTATGTAATGTTTATCTTATCTATTACAGTATCTTAAATAAATTTCCAGTTTTCAGGTGTTTTGATTGGCACAGACTTCACATGATTAAAATTTTCTCAGTTATTATTTATTCTCTTCCTGGACAAGTCTTCTGATTGTCCATTATTTCGCAAATGATAGTTTTCATAAATGTTCCCTCTGGAAAAAAGATATTTTTTTTTTCTTTCTTATTGTTTTTTAACCATATTGATGAAATAGAATAAGAAAACAGAATAAAGAAGTCGAAATATTTTTTGTTTTGCTTTACTTTGAAACACATGCAGGATCAGAGAAGTGTTGGTAGTAAGGGACCTCTGGAGGTCTCTGGTCTAACCTACTTAAAGAAGAGGTACCAGGTCGGCCATGGTTTTGTCTGCCAAAGTCTTGAAAACCTGCAAGGGCAGCAGAAATACATAGTAGACATCTTAAAGCTATGTACCTATTTTATTTGGTATTGAAAGTCAGGCTGAGTTCTTTTTGAAGTATAAAATTGATAATTGTTGATGCTGTGCTTTTTCTCACACATCTTGTTCAGAGTCATTCACAGGAAAAAATTGAAAGGCTCGTTGCATATAAACTCCTGGTGAAGTTTAGATTGCTGCACGTTGTAGCAGAAAGAGTTTTATTCTTTCCTTGAAGTGGAAAGAAAAGACTCCTTTGGTGTTAACTGAGGATCTGTATTTTGTTTCTAAAGCTTAAATTTGAAAACAAATTCAATAGAAATCAACCTCTTTCTCTCCCTAAACATGCTCTAAAGAATTATGGCCCACATCCCCAGCTCAGATATGCCTAACTTGGCAGCTTATTTATTGCTTTATCGATTAACATTCAGACAACAGCAGCACCAGTGAAACACTCAGTTCAGTTTTCCATCTCTTTACTCTTATTTTTCTCTCTGTGGATTACCCTGTGTATAATCAGTAGAATATGTCAATTGTTCTGCTATCTTGTGTCTTAGAGAACAGAATCAAGATTTTAGGCTACTTAGCTGTACTTCCAACATAGCATTTATATATATTAAAAAAAATACTGGAAAACACATTTTTCTTAGTTTGGTTGGTTTGAAAGTTTTTTTATTGTTATTCATACAAAATATCAGGTGTCTGGTACTCCAAAGAACAAATGCACAGAACCAGCCTGCCAGATAAAAATGCCATTTTGAACAGATTGTCAGGTTTTGGGTTGGTGCAGTAGCATTGCAGGTACCAGTCTGTTAGAGTCAGCACAGGTAAGGGTTTGGTTCTCCATAGGAATAATTACAAGGACAGAAGAGAGGGCGTTTGGTTAAAGTTAATTGCTCTCTCTCCCTTATATTTAGCAGTCTGGAAAGAGTTTTGTAGATCATAGACTCATGTGCTTCTATGATTCTGTGAATATATAAAAACTTGAAATGAAAACATGCCGGAGAATTGAGCTGCTGCCACCTTTATGGGTACATCTGCCCTGCATGGGAAGATCCTCCCCCATATGCATTGTGTGCAGGAAGTCAGGGGATTCTGCAGCAGCCTCTTTTCTCTCTTCGCTTGAGAACTGTAGATGCTAAAATCACTACCTTTATATACAAAACTGTTGGACTGATAATAACATATTTAGTATAACTCTCAAAGGCACAAGCTCAAATTGTAGCCTCTGTATAAGGTGTGCAAGATCTAACTCCAGGTGAGTTCAGTGAGAAGCCACTTAAGTT
>VYZX01002551.1:23085-44966 GCA_013401335.1 Brachypteracias leptosomus | reverse complement strand
CAAATGATAGTTTTCATAAATGTTCCCTCTGGAAAAAAGATATTTTTTTTTTCTTTCTTATTGTTTTTTAACCATATTGATGAAATAGAATAAGAAAACAGAATAAAGAAGTCGAAATATTTTTTGTTTTGCTTTACTTTGAAACACATGCAGGATCAGAGAAGTGTTGGTAGTAAGGGACCTCTGGAGGTCTCTGGTCTAACCTACTTAAAGAAGAGGTACCAGGTCGGCCATGGTTTTGTCTGCCAAAGTCTTGAAAACCTGCAAGGGCAGCAGAAATACATAGTAGACATCTTAAAGCTATGTACCTATTTTATTTGGTATTGAAAGTCAGGCTGAGTTCTTTTTGAAGTATAAAATTGATAATTGTTGATGCTGTGCTTTTTCTCACACGTCTTGTTCAGAGTCATTCACAGGAAAAAATTGAAAGGCTCGTTGCATATAAACTCCTGGTGAAGTTTAGATTGCTGCACGTTGTAGCAGAAAGAGTTTTATTCTTTCCTTGAAGTGGAAAGAAAAGACTCCTTTGGTGTTAACTGAGGATCTGTATTTTGTTTCTAAAGCTTAAATTTGAAAACAAATTCAATAGAAATCAACCTCTTTCTCTCCCTAAACATGCTCTAAAGAATTATGGCCCACATCCCCAGCTCAGATATGCCTAACTTGGCAGCTTATTTATTGCTTTATCGATTAACATTCAGACAACAGCAGCACCAGTGAAACACTCAGTTCAGTTTTCCATCTCTTTACTCTTATTTTTCTCTCTGTGGATTACCCTGTGTATAATCAGTAGAATATGTCAATTGTTCTGCTATCTTGTGTCTTAGAGAACAGAATCAAGATTTTAGGCTACTTAGCTGTACTTCCAACATAGCATTTATATATATTAAAAAAAATACTGGAAAACACATTTTTCTTAGTTTGGTTGGTTTGAAAGTTTTTTTATTGTTATTCATACAAAATATCAGGTGTCTGGTACTCCAAAGAACAAATGCACAGAACCAGCCTGCCAGATAAAAATGCCATTTTGAACAGATTGTCAGGTTTTGGGTTGGTGCAGTAGCATTGCAGGTACCAGTCTGTTAGAGTCAGCACAGGTAAGGGTTTGGTTCTCCATAGGAATAATTACAAGGACAGAAGAGAGGGCGTTTGGTTAAAGTTAATTGCTCTCTCTCCCTTATATTTAGCAGTCTGGAAAGAGTNTCTTTTCCTCTAACTATATGCTCTGTTGCATGCCAAGCCCTACAAAGCAGTTCTAAGATAGGCTTCTGCAGAGCTTCTTCTGACGCTCCTGAAGCAGACAGTGATCGTGTTCATTTCAGGAAGACAAGGTCTGAAAAGCTGGTTGCTTTTAGTTAGATTGCCACGCTGGCTTTGGATCAGTGGGAGTGCACCCAGGACTAAGTGTGAGCAAGTAATGGTAGCACTGAAAAAAGACTGGAGCATAGCAATAAATTCATGGTTGCATGGATAAACTGTCCAGGTCCTTGTTAGCAGGTGTCAGAGTGACACAGGACTTGGCTCATTGGAGCAGCACAGGCACGTCACTCAATGGGACTGCAGTGTAGGCAGAGTCTCTGCTGTTTGGAACCAACTACACTGCACCTGAAAAGGTGAGATGCTGTGTTACACCCCAGGTAATGAGGGAAAGAGATAAGCAGGCTATTGTTTAACACGTGCCAGAAGTATTTAAGCAGGGAGACCAGAGGAAGCTTTCTCCATCGACCAAAAAGTATGATGTAGAAGGAAAGACATCAAAGTGTCTCCCTGGCTCATTGTAAAGACTGTGAATTAGCTCTGAGCAAGGTGTTAATTAAAAAGCAATCTGGAAGAAAGTTTCAGGATTTGCATTTTGCAACAAAACTTGATTCAAGTCAATTGAAAAGTTTTTCTCAGGTTAAGAGAATTTTGCTGGGAGCCTGGCTTGGTGCGTGTTTCAAATAAATGATGCAAAACAAATACCAGCAAGAATCAATGTGTTTGTCACATCAAAACTGCACTGTGTGAGTTACATTACCTGGCACTGCCAGTCGTCTGATTTATCAGAGTAGCCCAGACCTAGAAGCTTCATTCTGGAGTCCCGTTTACAATTTTTCTTAACTGTCTGTGGAGAATATTTTGTACTTTTCCTTCCTGTCACACTGTCTTTTAAAAATGTACAAAGCAAAAGACTAAATAGTCAGGATTGCAGGGGAAGTTATGATCTGGTGGGTCCTGACTGGATCTCCTGTGTGCTGCTTTTGCTTTTTGCTGCTTTTGTGATTGGGGTGAAGAGTAACTTGCAGTTCTCAGCTGTCTTGGTATGAACAGAGATGTCCTTCAAGAAAACCTGTGAACCTCATCATCTTTATTTGAAACCAAAGACCATTTAATTAAACAGATTTTTATCTTTATCTGAGTCAGTTGTAAAAAGTACTGGTGTGAGCTGGGGTTACAGGAGAGGCATTTGGTTTGCATTGTGTTCTCACAGATTTCCAGTGAGGTGCTGAAGAATTTGCTGGGTTCCTCTGGGCTGTGGCTCGCTGTAAGGATGAGAAAACTCTTTTTTCCTCACTGTATCCTACTTCTGAAGGCTCTAGGAATTAGGTGAAAAGAGAAACGGGTAGGCACTGTGTGCTGGGTTTTTGAGAAATGAATAATAATGCACTTAGAAATGTTCATAGCCTGGTACAGTAAATATATTGGAAAAGACAAGCTAGTAAGTATTGCACATAATTAATACAGTTGTGCTTTCTTACTGTTGTTTCTATGGTGCCTCCACGCTGGATCTCACAGGAGGCACCTCTTTTCTATCAGCTGAATTTTAACTAGTGGAGCTTCCCAACACTGTGTGAGATTTATGGGCTCATCTCTCTTCCAGTGGCTCTATAATTAAGCAAACCTAGGGGTAAGATTTAGTCAAATGATGCTGAAATTAAACTAATTCCACATGTTCTGAAAGACTCCAAACTTTATTGAAGCCGGGATATTGGATGTAAGTGTGCTGCATTTTAGCCTAGTTTATTATTCCTTTAAGGCTGATGGAAGGGAATAATTTTTAGGACTTTTGAAAAGTAACAGACCCACAGCGGTAGAAAACAGCCTCTTCCTATATGAAGCCTCCCTGTTTATTATTTAGGATCCAGAGATGCTATTACATCTTTCCATCTATTGCTGTGCTTATTGGAGCATGGTATTAATGCAATCTGCTATGAAGGACTATGATGTAAAGCACTAGATCAACCAGAGCCTGTAATCTGTGTGCACGCTTTATTGCTTCAGTTTGAAGTCACTCTAGAGCTTCTTTGCACAACAAGCCTGTTGATTTTGCAGCATCTCTAGAGTGCAAGTTGGAGTCCTTCTCCTGCTGCTTCGACGTGTAAAATGGTTGCTGTTATTGCCTGGTTTATTACCACCTTTAGTGTTGTTAGCATAACAATGCTACCTGATGAAAGAGTACATCATGACATTGTGACGGGCTCAAAATTGTTGCATTTTAGCAAATGAGTAAATGGAGCTGTTCATTCTTTCTCTTTTGTGAAACAAGTGGGGAAAATATCCTTTGCAAAGTGCTTTGAGATCTGCAAATCCAATGTGAAAGTCCATGCCGATTGTTATTTATAAATATAAAAAATGCAGGTAACTCAGTTAAGTACAGAATTGCTGTAGGTATTAAAATAAAGACCACGTTTTATTAAGTCAGGCAAAGTTCTGGAAGATGGTAGTAAGTCCCCCAATGCCTGTAGTGAGATGTGAGTCACTATGCATTGGAGAAGAATGTTTTAAAGCGCTGATAGGCAGCATAATTTTGAGGCATCAACAGGATGTGTTAAAAACAAAATTATGGTTGAACTTCTCAGAGTGGTCACTGTGGAGTTGACATTCCCACTGTAATTATGAGATGCAACATAATTTCTCTGACTGCCTTTGAAAATTTTAGTTTCTAAGTGTATGTATTTCCTTTTCATGCACAGTTTTATCTGCGCTGCTTTTATTTTTCTTTATTGCCCATTCTTTGTAGCTATGCTGGGTGGTAGCTGTGAAGAACTATTCAAGCTTAGCAATTTAAGGAAGTCCAGTTTATGCATGATGCTGAGTCCAGAACATTACTGCTTACTAGTAGAAACATGTGGCAATCTTTGTTATGGTAGAAAATAAATAAAATAAGCACTTTTGGTTATCACAGTTATCCCACTACTAATGTACTTTCTGAGGCTGACTTTTACTGTAAGAGCAAACAGAAAGGGTTTTTTCTCTTCTTATGAAAAAATTGCAATGACACTAAGTCTGAAACCACCTGGAAATCTTAATTTGATTTTGATTGGTTTGAGAAGTTTCTGTGGTTAAAAGCTAAGAGTTTCAAAGAACCCCAAAATACCACAGACTTGGCATAAAAAAGTACTAGAGAGACTTGACTCCGTGTGCAAGGTGTGTCAGCTTTGAATAAATGGTGTGTTCAGAGCTCCTTGTGTCTTTCCATTTAGTTTGACAGAGGTGCCAAAGGGGGAGCAGAGCAGCTGCACCACCTGCAAAGCTCCATCTCAGTGCATGGAGAGTGCCCAAAGCTAATGAGTTACTTCAGCTTTAGATTTAAGCTCTGTGGGGCTTGTTTCTGTGTGTTTCCACACAAAAGACAATAATTGTCTGTGATAAAAGCAGCATCTCTGAGCTATTTCAGACTGTGAAAGTGTGAGAAGCCATCAGCATGTTTGTTACTGGTGGTACTGCATGTCATACACTGATGTTTCTACCTCAGATAGGAGTTATTTGCTAAAGTTTAAAAATAACAAAAAGAAAAAAAGGTTTAATAGTAAAAGTCATGGATATAACTTCATAAAATATTGTCCTCTATATATAAAAATTGTGAAAGAGATTCAAGACAAGACAATATGTATCTGAAAACTTCCAAGTCCATGGTTTGTTGGAATCTGGAGCTGACCACTAAAGAAAGCAGTGGCATTGGAGAATTCCAGTACAGGGATGTGTCTATAGCATGCTCAGATTTATCCACTAACACTGGCTTGGGCTAACTGTAAGGCATTACTTCCAGAATTAAGACGACTATTGCATCACGTGAACTTTTTTCCTTATTCTCTAGGACTGCCTGCTTCTGGAGCACATGGGTTGAGGCACACACTATTGAAACTTTAATGTAGATTTTTATATTGATTTTATCAGAGCAAAATGTGCAGTGAGGAGTTGCAGCTACCTCCAGTTGGACATTTTACCTTCATGTATCCATGGGATATGTCAGGGAAGGGGTGGTTGATTTTTGTTAGAGTGATAGTCAATAATCCTGGGGTTGTTAAGTGGAGCACCAAGTCTTCTTCACCTTCCTAACACTCCCTTTCTGCTTGTGGAGGAGCCTGGGAGCTCACAGAGGTGTTGCAGAGTGGAGATGGGCTGTATGTGAAGGGATGGAGGGAAGCAGCAGTGTCCCGGGCAGTGCTGTGCTCCCCCTGCTCCCACCACAGCTGCTCATACCCCCCCAGGTGGTTTCCAAGGTCCCTGTTTGGAGGAAAGGCAGGATGGCTGTGTTAGGTCTGAAGTGATTATTGCTGTGAACCCCATAATTGGAAAGCCAGTTATCAGTTAACAGATGCAGGCACTCGCAGAACTGAACTGAATAGAAATTAAATTAATGTAAACACGATGTTTCCAGAATTATATTAAAATGACTTTTTAACTTTCTGCATAAATTTTCAGTTCATATTGCCCAAGGAGCTGCATTATTCCATAGCACTATATCAGGAACTATCTTACCTGAGGTGATGCTTCCTCAAAGGGCTGGGTTGGGGTGGCTGCCTTGGGAGTCAGCTCAGGAGTGGGCAGAAGGACAACAACAGTATTTCAGGTAAAACTTACTCCAGCTATCTGCCCTTGGGAGGGTAGGGGTAAAAAATAGCCTGTGTTTCGCCCTGCTGTGCTGTCTGAAAGGCATGACAAACTGAAATGGACACCCCGATCATATAGGTAAGGAAAGCAATTTTTCATGCAAGCGAAACACCGTAAATGATTCATAGTACCCATATTTCTCACGGTTATTTCCTGTGGGTGTAGAGAAGCAGGGATTAGAAATGAATGGCAGTGCTTACTGCTCATAAGGGGTTTGCCTGGAGGTGATTTTACTTAAGCTTTAAAATTAACTCTGTAGATGCCAGTCCTATGAAAATCTGACACCCCCCCCTCCCCTTGATCCTCAGATATTGAAGACAGGAAAGAAGTGCAACAGGAGGGAATTAAACATGATGTGAACGTATTTTGTAACATTCAGAGTGTTTAAAAAAGTGCAAATGTTGTAGCATTGGCCCGTGCTGAGTAGCTGCTAGTGCTGAAGAAAGCAGCTCTTGAGAGAGGGCTGTGGAAATGGGAGCAGTTGTTGGTACTCTGCAGAACTTTTCCACATGACACTTGGCTTCTGGAGGTGATGGAATCCATCAGGTCCTTCAGTCTCAGGGACTGCTGGACAGTGACAGCTTGTGGTGGGGAACAGGTTGTGAGAAGTCAAGGGCTGGCAACCAGGATCCTGGATAAGTGACCTTAAGTGAAGCCTGTGGGATTGTTTGAGGGTTGGTTTGTTTTTGAAGAAAGTTTCTCTCTCAACCCTGTTTTCAAAATGACTCGATCTCAGTAATCTGGGGACAAACCCACAGTATCAGTCTGTGAAATAGCTACTTCTGCACTTTGTGATGCTCTCTGTGGACTGAGAGGGGCTTACCTGCTAACTTTGATGTGAGTTACATTGCTCACATACCTAACTTTGGCTTTGCTCTAACTATCTGTGGGATCAGGGCCAGTGGGCAAATGGTATTTTGCTCTTTATCTGGGAACAGAGATTTTAAATTAGTGTTTTCCCCAATGTTATGTACAATCTGTGTCACAAACACCACTTAAGCCCAAGCCTACTGAAACCCACTCAAGCACTTGAGACACAGGCTGAATCCTATTTTTATGTAGTGCAAGTACAGTTTAAATGCAGAGCGATACACATGGGGATGGGTGGAAACTCTGTCCTTAATTTTAATGGAGATTTATGTGGTATAATATAGCTGATATTGGACTGTCTCCTGAGGGAGAGGAAATATTGCCAAGAATAAAAATGTACAGGAAAAAGATCATAGATTCTATCAGTGAGCAATTAGGGGCTTTGCAGGCTCTGTGTGTCTTGCTTACATTTCTGAATAAGTATATGATATATTAGTTACATCTGCCCAGACTCAATAATCTCTGAGAAGCTGGATACTGAAACCCACTCTGTTTAAAAATCTTTTTATTTCAACTTCCATTGTTTTTAAAAAGATTGTATCTGTCAGGTAATGAGAAAGTACTGTAAAGTATTGCAAAATGGGCTTGTCTAGATAGTTTAATGTGTCATTTGTAATCAAAACCTTTTCCAAAGCATCCCTCATTCTCCTCTCCCCATCATTCCATGTGTCAGCAACTAGAAGCCCACTAGTTTTTTCAGGAGACTTCTTCTCAGAGAGGTTTCATCATTATGTGCAGGATG
Organism: Brachypteracias leptosomus; assembly: GCA_013401335.1. Classification (NCBI taxonomy): domain Eukaryota; kingdom Metazoa; phylum Chordata; class Aves; order Coraciiformes; family Brachypteraciidae; genus Brachypteracias; species Brachypteracias leptosomus. The sequence continues at coordinate 37,480 of VYZX01002551.1, read as the reverse complement.
CATATTCAGCAATCAATAGCTGTCATTTGCTCTTTAGAACAGCTTTGGTGATGTCTTAAATCTGTCCAACTGGCTGTCATTGGGTATTTTTTATCGTGCTAAAAAAAATATTGAATTGGTTTAATTCTCAGTAACCCCCCCAGTAGCAACAGGGGTTAGGTTATGATTGTGTACTCATACACAATGAAGTCCCAGTGAAGATGTTACACAAATGCTGCCTTTTCTCAGTAAAAATTTTAGACCTAACTTCCCTCCTACCTACATTTTCAAAATGGTTTTTCTGGCACTGGAGAAGTCTAGACCGTTCAGGAATAGCTCAAATTCAAGCAGGCCTGAGATGTCCGTATGTTTAAAGTTCTGTTAATCATAAAGCAGATTAGGTTGCCTTTAATGTCTAATTTAAATTTCCTGTGCGGAGCAGCTGCTGAGCTGCTCCACAACGGTTGCACATCAGTAAATATCAATGTAGTGCAAAATGAAAGATTATGTATGTTTATAATCTGCCCTGTCTGTATCTGCTGCTCAGGCACTGTAGTGTTGGGAAGCCCATCTCAAAGCAAAGCTTAAAGCTGAAATCCTTCTCTGCAGGAAAGGAAGTAAACAATTCCTTTTGATATCTCCTTATACTGTTATGATTCTTGACAGAATAGCCTTTTTCCAGCAAATTCATTTCTAACAGGATGAACCATACCACTTTTCTTACAGTTTTAGGAAGTGCATGCTCTAAGTATGACTTAAAAATAACATTTCAGAGGACTTACCAATGTGGAATTCTAGTATATGCTTTTTAAATTCTGCTGTGCCATGGTATTTTCCCCTGAAGAATAAGGACAAGAAATAAGACCAGTCTCAATACTTGGTTTTACGTCCAAATGTTTAGTGTTTGTTGATTAGGATGTTGGTATTTAATAGTTGCCACAATCTGGTAATTTGCATGATTCTGAGAGTAATGCCTAAGTCATTAGAGAAGTGCTGAAGTATCTCCTGTAAGTGCATATGATCCCTTCATTTGCCTTTTCCAGAGCCTGAAGACAGCTCTGAATGACACCATTGTGGGGGGGTCCTTTAGGGAAATAAACATGAGCTTGCCTTACACAGCTATAAGTCGATAATTAATATTTATATTTACATTTAATGAAGACTTTCTGGGTGAAATTATTCTAGCAAAACATGTCCTAGGGTCTTTAATAACCACAAATAGCTGAGACATCTTTCTGGACTTTAATCCATCTCCTTTAGGATTTTTTAATAAAATAGGGTAAATCATTATTTTGTCTTATATCAAAGTTAATATGAGTGTAATACAACAGCGAATGAGCCATTTGTTGTGTTCTAGATTATAAGAGCTATAAACTATTGTTTTACATTATATTTGGACTGCTGGATTTAAATCAATAGCCCCTTACAGCTTATTTGTAATGGGCTTGCCCCAGCATGGGAGAGTCAGTCTGTAAAAAGTAATACACCATATGTTAAAATCATCTTTTAGCACAGCAATACTAGAACAGAAGCTCAAGGCAAAGGAGAGGAGACATAGCCAGAGAAGAAGAGACAGAAACTTAAAGCAATTTATCTCAACTAGTCCCTGCCATTACATTTTTCCCTGTTCTCTGTTGTTCACATGCCACGTGTTCAATGTCCAATGTGTAGAGACATCTAGAGCAAAAAAATCCCACCAGAATTGGGTGGAAAATCTTGATAACCTTCAGTAAATGGTAAATGGTTTTTGTTTGCTTGCTTTTTTTTAATTTGGTTTTGCTTTTTATGTTCTCCAGAATATCTTCATTATATTAAAATATTTGCAAAATGTAGCTTCTTTGTTTCTCCAAGTGATTTAATCTAATGCAGAAATTCTGAATGAAACCACGTGTTCCTCTGGATCTGTTTTCATCTTCGTAGGCCTTCATCTTAAAAAGGCTTAATCTCACCTGATGTGCTGGTACTTAAATATAAATAATCCTGTTGATTTACTGTGCTTATGGATGCACTTAGAGTTTGGAAAATGAGGGCATTAATGTTAACACATGCTTAGGATGGGATTTAATCAGAGCTGTAGCTACGTCCCAGAAGATAATTTTGCCAAAATCACAACATGTGAAAGCAGAGAATAAGGAGAACATGTGTTTCTTTTTCTCTGTGGCTCTTGCCAAAGAGCAATAATAAAACTTATGCCACACTTTTGCTTCCTTCCTGATGATTTTTTAAAAATTATTGATGTATATTTTTTATTAATCCCTTTGCCCTACAGTTAAAGAGGCTGGTTCAGGTGTGTTGCAGCAAGAAGTGCTCTAGTGGCAAGTTGTGCACAAGCACAGGCAGCAAAGTCATGAAGTTCAAGGTTAGTTTCTTGTATGCAAATGTATCAAACTCCTGTGACCTTCCTTCAATTGTCAGGTATTTCTGTTGACTAGTACAGGTTATCTGTGGTCATTCAGAAACCACATGAGAGCTTTTTGAATAGGCAGACTGGCAATAGAAATGACAAAGATGTCCAGATGTTCCCAAATTACATCTTGCTGGCACTGCCAATTATAGAACTAATAGAAATGTCAGTCGTGGGAGCTGGCAGGGTAGGTTTTATTTAGGGAAATCAGGATTTCTGGAGTCTGTTGCTTTTTCCATTCCTGCTGTACTGATACTTCACCAAACAAAACCTGTATTAAAAAAAAATTACATCATATGAGGTCTTTGGTTTTTTAGGACAATAGGTCATGACTGCCCAGGTGTAGAGTGAATATGCAAAATGATGCTCCAGTCTCTTTTCTCTTGCCCATTTCATATCTGAAATTAGAGCACGATTTCTGTTCATCATGACTGGCAAATTTTTTATGGCTTATTTTTCCTGGTTTAGGAGTCTGGCTCATCTTCAGCCTGCAAAGAGAGCTGGCTTTGTGATTTTGTTTTGTCTTTTTGATTTAGACCCAGGAGAGCAGATCTGTGATCAATTGAGATTTGCCCTTAGTTAGACTAAAATGTCACTTGCTTGAATTGTAAGATTTAAATAGCTTCTAAAAGAAAAGTAATGAACGGCTTATCTGTTTCAAACCTGTCTAACCCCTTGTTGAATTGCTCTGGGTCTGATTCTGGATTCCAGTACTGCATTTACAGCCTTTGTCTAATTACATTTTAAGGGCATAAACAATTCAAGGGGAAATACACAGTTAAGGGAGAAGATATCTGTGCAATATGCTCCTCAGTAATGAAATTCAATGAAGTATTGCCGGCAATGAGTTTTATTTTAAAATGCATTTGCCATGTTTAACTGCATTTATTTAGCTTTTCAATATCTTATCCTAGCCAGCTTTTTTTTTTTTTTTTTCAGTGTTGTTGTTATTCTATGTAAACAGAATAGAAGTCTGAAAGACTTTGGAAGTTATATCTGTGTTTACAGGAAAAATCACAACTTGTCCATCCTTCAGTTGAATAATCCATTGAAATTGCAAATGCTTTTCAAATGATCTAGCTGAATCTCCAGATGTTCCTCTAATTGCATCCAGAAAAGCTATATTCACTCACATATAAATCTCAAAGCTCATTTGAGCAGCTTAGGTAATTTATTAATTCACCTGAATTGTTTCTCCCACCTCTGAATTTAGTCTGATGAAAATTCAGCTGTTTTAAATGTGCCTTTATTTTTGTCCTCTAGGAAAACAAATATTTGTTTGCACAGAAAAGCTGCACTTAGCTGTGGTAAATGGCTTCTTTGAATCATGGACAGAAGCTTTATGGGACTCCTTGTGATTCCACAGGAGTCTTATTTTCATTTACTGCCCTACTAATCATAAAAAGTTGGCAGTCACTGGAAAGCAAAGTGACTAATGTCATCTTACTGTTCTTCACACCACAGGAGAAGCATATTCCTTTGATCCAAATTGCCATTAGAATTGCTATTCAGATAATAACAGTGGGAGATTTAGCTTAGATAGTAGGAGAAAACTCTGTCTCTAAGGATACATGAGGACTTGCAAAAATAATGCAGAGGGATTGTTACGTCTCTTATATGGGAGTTTTTAAACAGAGGTTAGACAAATATTTGAGGAAAGGGTATCGTTGACCTTGTTTAGTGGTAGCAAGGATTGCCAAGATGACTTCTGGGAGCCTGATTAATCTCTGTATTTACATGGGTTGGACTCTGAGAAATAATTATATGGCACTCATAGCACCACAGAATTCCAAAGTGACCTGCTTTATGTCATGGACCATTTTGGTTCATTTCTTCTGTAGGTGCCAGAGCACTTGCACCTTTCTTTTAGATGCTGCTGCTGGGGTAGGATTGCATTTAGATTTGCCAGTCTGCAGTTACCCAAGAGTGGGAAACAGCAACTCAAAACTTGGGTATCCCTTGTGCTGTGGTTGTGCTGTAGTACCAGGCGTTGTTAGAGTGGTAGAGGCTGCACTTCTTGGTCATGGGAACTTCAATTTAATGCATCCAGAAACAATTGAAGCTACTCCCATGCTTGTTCCATGGCTTTAGAAGAGAATTATTTTTGCCTTGCCTGTTTTATATTGGCTCCATGTACAGGACCAGCACATCAGAGCTTCGCTTTAATTCACTTGTCCTCAGGAGGAGCATAAAAGCCCGTGCATTGAGAGGCCGAATTTGAAGTGCACTCCAATCTGAAAATGCTTTATCTTTTATGCATACGTGTAACACTGAGATACATTCAGCAAAAATATTGCTGTTTCAGTTGCATCTAAAGAGAATAAACCACTGGAAACAGTCACAGACATGACAATTACTTTCCCCTCCTTTCTGGCTTAACATAAGCGTTGGCTACTGAGAATTAGAGCTGTTGGTAGAGGTACTTACAGCAAAAATAACTTCTGGGTTAGGCAATGCATTATCTGATGATTTATTTATCCTGAGAAAAAGATAACTCCGAGCGTTATTTTGAGAGGCAAAAAGAAAACTAAAGCTATTGATTTCCAGTCTGAAATGACCACCTCTGCATTTTGATGCAGAGGAAACTAATTCATAATGTGTTCAAAAAAGGAGCACTTAGCCCATGTAACACAAGATGTTCAGAGAAGGTTTTTAAAAATGATTCTAGAAGCTGATGGAAGCATACAGGTGTATAATTAAGGTTGAAGAGGCTCAGAGCAGATTTGCAAAGAGAATGCTGTTGAGCTCCCAGTAAAATATGGAAATCTGTGTCAGAAATAATGTCTCCCAGTTACCTCAGCCCAGCAAGATTTACAGGCTCCAGCCTGGGTGTTCCTGAGAGCTGCCTCTGGAAATAAGGGCAAGGCATGAAGTTTTCTTAAGATATTGAAAGAAATGAGAAGATACATATTTAATCCAATGTTTTCNTTTTTTTTTTTTTTAAACAGAGCTTATCTAAATATTATTCTTGCTTCTGAAATAGCCTTATCTGGAGATACTACAGCAGAGCAGGTGATGGTGTGTGTCAAATCTATTTTTGCTGCACACAGTGTATACACTTCAGTCAGTAATTTACAACAATGGAGGTAGGATTTTAAGCTACTTTCAATAAAATATATTCTTGGGCATCTTGCTGCTGGCTCATTTGTCTCATTACAAAAGGTGTGTTTAAAAAAAAAATCAAAATAATGAAATACCAGCTAAAAGACTGCATTTAAATCAGCCTATATTTAGCACTCCTAAGCTTCAGAATGGCATCAGAGAAACAAAGAGTTACCTACTGACATTGTTTTTGACAGAGAAGTGGAAAAATAAATAGTAGTTTGCTGATATCAGAGTCACTGGGCGACTTTTGGCTGTATATGAGAAGCATAAGAGGAAACCAACAGCTCAGTATGATTATTGGGGTCCTTAGACCAGCCATCAGAACATGGACATGATCGGGAAAATGGTGGCTAACACATGTGGTGTCACAAGAAGTTGCTTTTTATTCATATGTGGTGTCACCTTTGAGTTAGTACAATAAAACAAGCAACAACACTGCACAGTGCCACCAAAGAGGGAGGTGGGGAAGGGAATTGGCTTTTCAGCAGGAGTGTAGATGGGCAATCACAGGCAGTGCAAGCTGTGGTGGTGAATCCACTGAACCCAAGGTGTTTCCTAGTTGAGAGGTTGCTGGTGGCCCCTGAGGCTGCCCATGGAGAGGCTCCAAGATCCCTGTGAACTAATTGAATGCTCTTTGCACCTTGCTTGTGTTTGAAAATCCGTATTCTATTAATGCAGGTGGATTTGTATAGGTATTATCAGCCTGGGAGAAATGATGAGACGAAACTTGAAGAGAAATTAGGTAGAAGTAGTAAAAGGTAATGGTTGTGCTGTAGAGGGACTCGGGTTAAATGATGCTGGTCAGCTGGGACTTGTGCTTTGAACTCAGGTTGCAGACAGGCTAATGCCCTGTCTCCCAGGCTGGACTATCTGCCTGCTCTACTCATCTGGGCAACAACCTGCAGTTTCTGGCAGAAAGCTGCAAAGCTGAGTGATGTGTTAACACCTCACACCCCCGCACGCTGGCAGGTTGGCTTTTAGAAATCGTGGATAAATTACTCGTGTAGGTGCATACAGGGGTTTATATTGCATATAAGGTATTCCACAAGGAGAGGATTCTCCCTACCAGCTTTCCTGTGCTTGACCTATACTGAACTTCAGTGAAATGGGTGAACTAGGAGCAGAACTGGGTGTAGATCTGGAGCCTGCTTTGTGCTTCCTCTAATCTGACAGATCAGCCTCTTAAGCTGCACTGGCACACGGTGTGGATGGGCAAGGCAGTTACACTCTGTGTTCTCTCTCCTTTGGCATTCTCACAAAGTAGGATCGTTGCTGCAAGACTTCTCCCATTTTTGGTTTAAGTATCAGATCTTTGGCTCTTGGCCCGAAGACTTTCATCATGGTTTTAATAAGTATAATCTTAGGAGTTTAGAACATATGAACTAACCTGGGAAATAAAGGGTAATTCATCCTGCAGTCAGAAATGAGCTAAATGTCCCCTCACAGCCAGTTTGATCTCTCTTTCTGGCTAATAGACGAGGTTTCAGTGCTCCCCAAACACAAGGCAAGACAGATGGCAGGTGGAAACAAACACCGACGTGGAGCATCCCAGCACCACGGAGCTTGCACAGCCACATCCCTGGGTGTTTGAACTTGAACAGAGGGGTGTCTCCACACCACTGTGCATTCTGTATTCTGGCTATGCAGGGAGAGCACAGATCTCCTATATCTCTTCATTTTTACTGCAGCAATTGATGATTTTTATTTTCCATAACAGCAACAATTTAAAAGAATTAATTTTCTCCGTAGCCCCCCTGAGATTTTCTTTGTGTCTTTTCCAAGTTGTGATCATGTTATATTTCAATGAATGCAATCTGTGTTTTATGCTACAGTCACTGCATTTTCAGAAATACATTATTGTAGTCCATAGTATGTTATCAGTTGTAGAATAAATATGTTTCAAAAGGCAATAGGCGTTGCTGTACTTTTACCAATTTGAAATCAAAAACTTGGAGAGCCTTAAATTTCTAACCAACAACATGTTATCATATTTTCCCCCTACTCATCATTACTTGGCAAGATTCAGGGTCTGCATCCTAACATTTATTTCAGTATTACTTGGCATGTGCTGTAAACCACTATGAAATTAGAGCTTGGCTTCAATACTGAAGAGATTAACAGATTTAGAACAGCTTTCTATCATAAGAGTTTACCTCTACTGATAAGTGAAGTGTTTCAGAGCATAAAAACAGTGTTTAGAGAAGGTAAATAAACATAGTGTTCGCAGGTTACCCAGAGAATAAAACTAGGAGTGCCTGTATTTTGGTGTGTTTTATCATGAACATGATATGACACATCCATGCGTGTTTTACTGCATTGGAAAGGGAGCTGTTCAACATCTTATGGATCAACTTTTCTACAAAAAAAGCTTTATTTGACTATTGTATGTCCTGAGATGGTATTCTCTTTCTCTTTTTGTTCTACCATATTTTTCAGTGGTAACAGAAATGTAGGGGAATAAGAAGATTCAGGAAAGAAGGTTCTTTTCCCAAACATTTTGATTATTCATGAAACTCAAAACTACTTGTTTCCAAACCCAATATGAAATATTACAGTAAAAAAAAAAAAATATTATGAGCCTCATTTAGTGGGATTACCAGGGCTAGGTGTATATGCACTGCTCATTTGCATTACAGGAAATTTAAAACCAATTTCATAGCCCTTCAAAGAGTGAATTCACCTTAACAGCCTGGGTCTGGCAGTAGATACCCTGCACAATGCTTGCCCTAAATTTGAGGATTTATATTTTATTTTCTTAAAGAGCTTGCACAGTGCAGCCACTGCAGATGTGTACTGTGCAGCAGAAAGGAGTTGGACAAATGCTTTTGATGTCTCCCTACACTGTTATAATTCTTGACAGAATAACTATTTATCAGCAAATGAATTCCTAAAGGAGAAGCAGCATATTGGATTTCTCTGCATTTCATCTTTCATGGAATACAGCAGAATCATCAGTATACACGTCAGTGGAGAGCAGGGAGGGACTTGGTGAACTGAGAGCCTGCTTGCTCCAAAAGCCCTTGTTCTTATCATTAAAATGGTTAAAACATTCTAAAATTCACAGTACTTCTTTTTCCTGAAGAAGCTGATACACTGATATATTCTGGTGTGTGTGGATGCTGCCTGTCTAAAGGAATAAGACCTTGTGCAGTTGCTGCTCATGGGCAGGACAGTTGGGTTGCCCACGTGCTGTGGAGCTGTGCCTCTTGGGGTGGCTGGGAATGTCCAGACCTATGACTCAAATCCACAGCTGCCTTTGGCTACCAAAATTAATGAAAGGTCTGAAATCTGCCCAAAGAGGTCACTTTGCTGTCTAGGATGGGGGAGATGAATTAGATAACCTTTAGAGATGCTTCCAGTTCTATTTTTCTCACCCGTTCCAAGATAAAAGCTGTCACTTACTGGGATGCTGGTTACCTGATTTTGTTTAAAAAAAAATGAAATCTTTTGAACCTGGCTTGGCCTTTGGCCCCGGAATAGTTCTCAGTGACTATTTCAGTACACAGAAGATTAATAAAATGGGAAGAATTCTACCTCATGTTATTTAAGCTGAGAATTTTAGACATAAATTTTTTTGCTGCAGGAGATGAGTGATTGCATTGTAGTCACTCACCTTTAGAGGCTTCTTTTTTCTTGCTTTCTTGCCTTTTATTTTTCTCTTGTAAAAGGTAGTTATGATGAAGCAGAGAAAGGGAGGTGAGAGGAAAATACATTGCAAATTCTTAATGGTATTTGTATCTAAACTCAACAAGTATCTTGCCAACCTCTGTAAAAGCTGAACTATATTTTCTTGTTTTGACCTTTTGATCTTTTGGCAGGTTGATGCAAATGAATCACTAATTTCTTCATAAAACCTCCTTGTGGTTTGTTTAATAAGTAAGACAAAAAAAATCATGCCATGTTTACATGTGGTGACCTACAAAAGAATATGATCTCACCTAACTTTCTAAAGTCATGATATCACAGTGCCACTAAAAGCTCCTCAGGTATCCCTGCTGTCCCAGGGGTTAAAGACAGGTCTTTTAATTTGACTTTGGGAAGTTTGCTTCCTCAATCTGGCTATTGTTTTTTAAATTGCTAATTTATGGCTTTCATTAGCATTTTTACTGGATATCCATACAGAATTGTGGCACTGCCAGCAAACTGTCTGCATGCCCCAAATTGAGGAGCCCCAGTACTCCAAGCAATTGTTGGCAAATGATTTACTGCTGAGGGTCCCGTGTTGTTTGGTGCAAGTGGAGGAGTTGCCCTCTTTGCATAGTCCTTTTTCTGTCGTTTTTAGTGTTCTGTGTGTGAGGCTCAATTGCTGCCTCAGATGTCAGAAAATCAGATGTCTCTGTGTTGTTTATCTGCAGTGCACAGCTAGAAAGCCCCACCTGATTTGTTTTCAACCTCCATGCTGCCCATTACAAAGATTAAAATGTCCTTAAAAAAAAGCCAAACCAAAATAAAATGAGGGTCCAATGTTTGCATGTCATCATTGCTCTTGGAAAGTAAATTACTCAGAGGCCTTGAAAGCAGCATTTCCAAACATCTGCCTAAGTAAATATTGCATAGGGAATAGAATGGAGCATGCTAAAAGCTTTGCAGCCCTGTGCCAATTTGAGTTGTCCTTTGGAGAACCCTTTTGTCTTGTGTGGTGGACTTTTGCAATGGCTGCTGACAAGAACCTGTCAGATATGGCTGTGGTGGGATTGAATGAGATGCTGGGTGTCATCAGCTGAAATACAACTAAGGCAAAAAGCAGTTTCAAGGCACTTGAAAACGATGACAGTTCACACATTTTTCTGGGAAGGGAGGCTACCAGGAAGGGTTGGAGTTTGAAAATTCATTTGCACATCTTGTACTGTTGAGGCTCTGAAAAATAGAAAGCTCCTAGTGTGCATGTGTTTGGCTGGCTGTGATACTGTGCATATTTATCAGCTGGAGAGATAGCAATCAAAGTTCAAATGCTCCACAGAAATACCATTTCAAAACACTGCCAAGGAAAGCTGAAGGACAAGAGGAATTTGTGGCATTTTATGATACTGTCAAATTTAAAGTAGCTGGAAGGTTTAGAACTAGACTCCCATGTAGTATAATCATTACTTACAGGGGTGCTAAACCCTTTACACCAGCTGAAATCTGACCATTAGACTGCAAGTTATTTTGCTTTCTTAACTGATGATTATAACCAAAACCAGTGCTATTGAGTGCTCACATTTAAAAACAAACACCCCCCTCAAACCCCAAAGAAACTCAGATTCTGTAGGATGCAAGAGTAGGCTAAACAGAACCAGAAAAAGAAAAATGAATCTGAAGAATGGAGTTAGTGCTGAGTCAAAGCAAGACAGTAAAGGAGGAGAAGGCTGCTGGGGAGAAAAATCCATTACTTTTTTGCTCTCTGTCAGGAAGATAAATCTTGCTCTTTGGGGTAGCATTTGAGCCCTTTACACCCCTCTTGATTCTCATTAGAGACACAAATCCTCCACTCAGCACCACAAGTCCAGTACATTTCTTCTCACGGGCAGTTGGCTCCAGGTTAGTGTCAGAGGAGGATATAAACAGGCAAGACTGCAAATACCACCATGGATCCCAGGTTCAGGTGTTGTCCTAAGCCTCAGCCCCATGTGGGGGATGCTCTGAAATGCAGGCTGCCTGCAGGGTTTGCATTACGTGTCTCCACACAGAGCTCATGTTCCCTGCCTGCAGCTCCTCATGTTCTTCACTGATTTATATCAACCTGCTGCTTGCATATATTTAATTCATTTTCTATTTTTCACATGGATTTTGTAAGGGAAAATGCTTTTGGTTTTCCAGAATAGAAGTAGTTGCTCTGGCAATAAGAGCAGGGAACCAGCATCAAAGCTCCTTTTAGGTTGATTTTTATTCTCTGCAAAACTGTAAATGTGGATTTCAGGCATATTTGTTAGATAGCTTGTCTAATGTTCAGCTGTACAATATATTTGCAGTACCTCTTGCACGTACATACCTACGTCTATGTTGTAAATGAATAAATGTATCTGTGGTCCGTGCAATTAAAAACAAATGACCATGTAAAAAAGATAGCAGAGTTGTTTCCATATGATGGTGATATCCATAAAAATAGATCATTGCACAGTAAATGGTCAGTTTATAGATGTACTTTTCTTTTTAGTTTAAAATGCCCGTTGTCTGAAGCACATTCCCACCTCTTCCACCTGCTTGAGTGTTGTTATGGGCTTTTTTCCCAGTACTGAACTAACATTGAAATATAAGTACATCCTTTGTTTTTTGAAGTGCTGGCACTTATAGGCAGTGGTTATGTGTCTGTGTGGGTGTCTGTAGGTGGACATTGCTGTGCAGCTGCTGAATTCACTCATTAAAATATTAAGAGGGAAGTCCTGGTGTCATTAAAGGAAAGGCAAAATTGCCATTACCTCAAAATTCACCCCACTGTCAGTGGGATGAACAGTTGAGGCAGCTTTGACTCATCTCACAATTTATTTTTAAATTTATTTTTAATTTTTTTGTTGTTTTAATTAATCCCAATTGTCTGCCACAATAATGCATTGGTAATGCTTTGATAGAAGTTGATATTACTCTTCTTCAAGGAGCAAGACCTGACTGCAGCTGGCTGTGGTGTTAGGCAAGCTGAGAACCTTGTCCTAGTACTAAGATATTTGTCCAAGGGCTGAATCAACCACAAAAGCTGGTTGAAATCTGGAAAGGAGTTATTCCTTTAGAAACAGATTCATAAAATATTAGGTGTACTGGGACTAAGGATTTTAGGAGCTTTTTAGAATGCCAGCAGGTTTAACAAGAATTTTTACCAAATGACAAAACAAATTGGTATTTAAATTCAGTATAATTTATTCTCTGCTCACAAGGATTTTTTTTAGTTGAATAAGCACTCCAAGGAGGTTTGGGAAGACAGGAGCAACACGTAGAGAATATAAATTCCCAGAATTGGTCTCATTCTGTGATGGACATTTAGTATTTTTTAACAAACTCAACAGCAGCATCAGTCAGGAAAAAACGTGTATCTTGAAAAATAAGTGTATGTTACTGTTTAGCTGATAGTAATAACCATTAATGGTCCTTGTACTGCAGAATGTTTGTGATTCTCAGGAATGTTTGCATACAAGAGACTAAACTTCTCCTGCTGCTCCTCTGCATGTGTGAACAGGGGCAGTTCTGCACCCTGGGGTGTTGAAGTGCTGGGGCCTGGGCTGTGGGTCCCCAGTTGGAGTTGACCTATGGAGGAGTCCCAACCAACAGGTTTTGTTCCCCAGGTGGTTTCAGGCCCCACAGGCAGAACCTGGCCCAGCTGGGTGAGGCCCCAACTGCCCCCAGGTGCTCGTGGTTGGGGTGATGGGCAAGGCCAGAGCTCTATCAACCAGGAACCCACCAGTTTGGGAGAGAAACAAGGAGCTGATCAGTTTGAGGAGAGTTCCTGTGGAGGAGGGTGCCTGTTGGGGCCAGTTGAAGAGAGTTCCTGTTGGGGCAGCTTGCTGAGCTCTCTCTCAGTGCTGTGTTCCCCCTTGGCTGATTCGAGATGGAGAAGAGCAAACAGATGAAGAACGACAGGTGAAGTTCTGCTGAGGGGATGTTGCTGAGCTTGGTGTTGGCCTGAGGAAGAAGGGGGCTGGCAGCACAGGTGTGTGTTGTGAGCAGCATTTTGAGCCAGTTCAGTTTCCCTCACGATACATGCTGGGTTTGATGTGTCTATGCTCGTGTATGTAAATAGTCTCTCAATATCTTAGGGAAGAAAAGGTGGGTTTCATATTTGTGTTCTGATGCTCTCTCTTCTTTTTTACAGTTTGCATTGCAATGCCACTGTCTGTTTTGTCAAATTTAGTGGCTCAAAGGACAGAACTGCCAGTGGAAGGAAGCACAATAGGTTTCAGTTTTATTGGTTGATGTTCCTTAATTGCTAATGTCATTTCCAGCAGAAAAATCTTTTGAGCTATGTGAAATAGCAAATCAGTTAATTGTATCAGTGTACATCAGCAGCTTCACCTGCTAGAAAATGTCACACATTTGATAGAGAGCGCTCTTTAAGAATGTCAATATTATTTTAAGCAGAATATAAGAAAAAAAGCTGCTAGGTTTTGTCTAGTTCATTCATACAGAATATTTTAAGAGTAAATCCACTCTTTAAAAGTCAAGTGAAAGTTTCAAGAATTGAAAACTTTTCCATTTACTCATTTTTTATGTGCTGGTTGTCATGTACGTCTGTGGATGCTTCAGAGGCTTCCATGAGTGTGTAAAACATCACAGACCTGGTATGCCAGCACAAAATGAAGCACCTTTTCATCATAGAAATGTTGGGGAAGGTACTTCTGGAGGGCTGTAGTCCCATCTCCTGCTTGAAGTGGAGTTATTGCTGCACCACATCAGTCTTGCCAGTTCTGTCTTCAAAACCTCTGAAGATGTTTCTGCAGCCTCTCCTCCTGACCTTTTCAAAGGCTGTGCTACCCTCATGGTGCAAACCCTCATTTCTCTTGTACAGAGGAACACGAGTGCCATAGAAACCCCTAAAACCAGAGCTTTGGCTGTGGAGGATCTCTCCCAATTCAGACAAAAGCCTCCCCTTTCACAGCCCTTCCTACAGCCACCTCCTGAAGAAATGGCTTTCTAAGTCCTCTGTGGTTGTTTAACCAGGTAGGCAAGCTTCACATGAGCATGGGTGGCTAATACAGGGGGGCCTCTTGCTGAAAATGCAGCTTGGAGTCTTTGCTTCTCAACCACTGATAAATTTTGTAGTACTCCTTATGAGAGCTCACAACAGAAAATTGTAACTTTTTTGTAGATGATTACAGCAGTGCTGTAGCAATATATTATTTAGTAAACAGACTTTCATGCACAGTTTGTTTCATACTGTCATCACACGCTGTAGTTCAGCTTTGAAGGGTCCTGTTTTCTTTTTTTTTTTTTTTTCTTCCT
>VYZX01002551.1:7023-22571 GCA_013401335.1 Brachypteracias leptosomus | reverse complement strand
ACTTCTGGAGGGCTGTAGTCCCATCTCCTGCTTGAAGTGGAGTTATTGCTGCACCACATCAGTCTTGCCAGTTCTGTCTTCAAAACCTCTGAAGATGTTTCTGCAGCCTCTCCTCCTGACCTTTTCAAAGGCTGTGCTACCCTCATGGTGCAAACCCTCATTTCTCTTGTACAGAGGAACACGAGTGCCATAGAAACCCCTAAAACCAGAGCTTTGGCTGTGGAGGATCTCTCCCAATTCAGACAAAAGCCTCCCCTTTCACAGCCCTTCCTACAGCCACCTCCTGAAGAAATGGCTTTCTAAGTCCTCTGTGGTTGTTTAACCAGGTAGGCAAGCTTCACATGAGCATGGGTGGCTAATACAGGGGGGCCTCTTGCTGAAAATGCAGCTTGGAGTCTTTGCTTCTCAACCACTGATAAATTTTGTAGTACTCCTTATGAGAGCTCACAACAGAAAATTGTAACTTTTTTGTAGATGATTACAGCAGTGCTGTAGCAATATATTATTTAGTAAACAGACTTTCATGCACAGTTTGTTTCATACTGTCATCACACGCTGTAGTTCAGCTTTGAAGGGTCCTGTTTTCTTTTTTTTTTTTTTATCTTCCTTATTTAAACCTGGTTATCTAATAGTGATGTCTTCAGCTATTTGTAAACAGATTTGCAACCACAGTTAAAGGGTGACTCTTTTATGCAGAAGCACAGCACTTCCAAGCTTCAGTCTCCCATAGTTAGTATTGGCTTCCTACTGTGGCAGGTAGAGATATGCAGAAAATAACCTCTTCATGTTCAGGAATTCAAAAGCTCTCCCATACAGATGAGAACTTTCACATGCTGTGTTTGAAACATCTGCAGCAAATACAATTAGGCATGACTTTGGTATTGCAGGAGCTGTTTATTCACTGTGCTTTGGAATGCTAAAGAGGTCAAAGCAGGAGTAGATGTGGGCTGGCTGGTGTTTGCTACAGAATCTGCAGGCTGGGTTACTGCAATAAGACCTAGAGATGAGGAAAGTGTGAGTGCTGCTTGTTGCTGAAGGTGCTGCTGTGCCAGGTGTTGTAACAGAACTTGTTCCTCTGGATGCAGCAGTTCTAGGTTGCTCTTCTGAGAGTATATCCTGGATGAATGTATTATGGAAAGAGCGGAGCAGAAACAGGGAGAACCTGAGCTGTAGATGCAGATATATCTTTAAAAATTGTGTCTAGAAGAGGCCCTTAGGCTTGCATGCAACTTATTTTCAAAGGAAGCAGTGATTAAGTAATACCAGCTTTTTGTATGGTGTATTAATCACCTTGAGCCAGCTAAGTTAAATAGCAAAAAAATATATTTTAGTATAGAGACATCATGTTTCTGCAGACAGTGTCAGAGATGCTGAACATGAGTAGCACTGTCACACCTGGTTTGCCTGACCAGGACAGTGTTACTGCTGTTCCTGATGAAGAAAACTGGCTTCCACAGCCTCAGAAAAGAAGCCTTTTGGAAATTATGGACAAGGTGAAGTATTTCGACGAAAGAAAAAAAAAAAAGAACATTTTGAAAGGAAATATTTAATCATGCTTGTCTTTAACAGAATGCTTTCGTTCATTCATTTGTTCCCTTGCACATTTATTTGCCTGCTTTGCAAGGACTAATCGTGCCTTGCTTCTGATCTTTGACTGACAGGATCCTTTCTGCAAGGTTTTATTTGGAAGGAGTGTCAGTAGCAAAGGTGACAGGCAGCATCTGCTGACAAGTATTACAGTAATTGTTATCTGTAATGTCAAAACCACTTAGTAGCAGACTTGTTGGGCGAAGAACTTTCTGCTCCACTCTTCATGGCAGCAAGGTAATCATTGTGCCTCAGAGCATAACAGGATTTTCTCCTAGTATCACATATCTGGGCAGAAATCTTCTCTTGGGTGCTACTTGCATGAACTTACTTTGTATTTAAATTGTGTTACCAGTGTGCTTAGTTATGGGAAATAACTGAAACAAAGCAGCATATTGCTCTGCTTTCTCCAATTTTAATTTTGACTTGAGTATTCCGTTTGGCACTGCAAACAACCTGTGGTCACAAACAACCTGAAAGCAAATATATTGTGAATAGGTTAACCATGGGAACTTAATGGTCTCAAAGCACCATCGACTTCACAAATAGGACAATTCTGGGATTTTGGCTTCTCTGGGAGGGAGCTGGAAAATGTGAATCATAACTCATTTCTGAAGAGAAATCACAATGGGAACTGGGATGTTCCTGTTTGAACTGCTAAATGTGGGCTGAGATCTGGGGATGAGAAAGAAAACCATGTTTCAGGTTAGATTCTCCTTTGCTCTGGGTACCTTACTCTGGGAAATTTTCTTGAAAAGAACATTTCTTGAAGTGGAGATTAATTCTTGCTATTTAGCTGGACTTAAGAATTTTCACCCTAGACCTTAAAGGAGAGATTTTGTGAAGAAAGTTATAAAAATGACAGGAAAAATCTATTTGTAATGTTGACTTCAGTGCAGGCTGTTCTGTAGCTGTTTTCTCCTTAACTGACTTGCTGGAGTTTATGTCTGGGAAGTACTGTATTGTCAAAGTAACAAATCATATTGGTTTCAAAGTGCCTATCGTGCCTGTGATGTTATCTAAATAATAATGATTGTGAGCAAAATCTGTCATCTTGCTGTCAACTTGATTCTTCCAGAAATTCTAAAATTAGCACAGGGCACCAGCTCTAGCTCTGGCATGAATGACACTTCACTGTTGTATTTGGTTTACATCTGTTGTGGTTTATTTACTTCTTAAGCTTTTAAAGCATATAATTTAAGTCTATTTGTTTACTGTTTTTCATGCCCCCCTCAACCCCAGCTCCCACACTCCCAGGAGAATTGTTTAGATGTATTTCAACCCAAGCAAGGTCATTTTAATATGGCTTTTTTTTCTTCCAAATGGTTTTGATTTTTGAAAAGCCTACATAAAAGTTCTAAAGCACATTAAGAAAGTATGTTTGTAGAGGTATACTGCAAGTATATTTTCTAGTTGGGAGAAATATTTTCTTTGTAGTGCCAGTGAAATGGGAAATTAGTCTTACCAAACATCTGTTTCTTTTAAAATCATGTTTAAGTGTCTCATTATTGACCCCAGGACGCTGCATTTCCAAGGTCTCAGAAGACATGAATTCTGTTCTCTTGGGACTTGTGATAATATCCATTAATTGTCTTTGTTGATACAGGAAAATAAAGGGCAGGCTTTCAAAATATTCCAGTAGTGGTCATTTGGCACATGATTTACTCTATGATGTTGCCATTACACTCATCTCTTCCTTAAAACTGTTGGAGTAATTTAGCTTTGTGCCTTCATATACATAAGATGTCCATCTGTATGTTCATATAAAGATATGTGTGCCTATTAATATACACAATCTCCCCTTGTTTATCAAGAATATATAAAATAGGTATATGGCTAAAGTGCTGTCTAGTCATAAGGAAGAGATGAGCCAAATGACAAGATTATACATCTAAATGCAGATAGAGGATTAGACAGAGCTCTTAGAAAAGAGCTCATCTTAACTGGAGGCCTTAAGATGTTTCTTCTGCTGGATATCACCACGTTCCAGGGAGGATGTCACTGAGCTAAGCAGCTGTCATGCTCCAAAGTGAATTTTCCAAACTTGTTACTAAATTGTTACTAAATTGTTAGAAATTGTTACTAAACAATTTCTACCTAACATTTTGGTTTCGGCTTTAGATGAAACTATGCTGATAGCTTGGTAGTTTGGTTTTTTTTTCCCTTTGAGGGAAAATATTTATCTGTAGAAGTGCTGTAATCTCTTGTGGCATTCTATACAAATGTTTTTAATCTGTTTGCTTTGAGCATGTATTACCATTTGCCAGTGATTGCAGCTTCAATGAAAGGTCTGTGTTGTCTATTCAGCCTGCGCCGTACGAAGCAATTACCTTTACATATTAATATGTGCTTGTAATTCTTCCTTTTATTTTCTTTCTCCAAACATGAAAGCAAACACTTTTGAGAGGGATGAAATATTCCTTTGTCAGAAGCTCTGGTAATTAACACAAATAAGCAAAGCCAGTCTCTCCTTGTTTGATAAGGATGGCTTTATAGGTGGGGTGTTTGCTCCCTGAAGGAAGAAGCTGCAGGCTCTGTGTGGTTCCTGTGGAGGCAAAGAGAGGCAGAGGGGAGGTAATTTCTTTAACTGGTGGATTCGCTGGCTTGTTCTCTGCACTTAGTGTAGGCTGCCTACGGTGTGGGGAGTGCGGCACAACTCGCTGCCAGAGGAAACAGAGATAAAAAGGGAAGAAAAATACAGCGGGGCAGAGGAAACAGGAGTTTTGTCTTTGTTGTGCTGGTCAGAAATTCAGTGAGCAGGCATGTCATGCCCTCTGCCATTTATGATCTTTTTAGGAATTTAAAGTTTCATGTAATATTTTTTAGCTTCCAGGTCTATATGAGCTGTTCCCCCACCCTCTGCCTGGTTTTTTATTTCATGTTGATGCTCTTTGAGCTTGTAATGGGTTATACCCCTCACAGGCTGCGCTGTGTGAGTGACAAGAGCCTGTCTCTATGACCTTTCCTCCCAGGTTGTGCTTTTTTGTAAGGCTGAACAAAAAATGTAGGCTGGTTGAGTGGCCCATTGCTGTGGGTGGTCCCATTCCACCCTTTTTTGTACATTAAAAAACCCCCCTGCCTTTGTGTGAATGTGAAAAAGCTCCATCGTGTGCAGATTTGCTGTCAGTTCAGCTGATGAATAAAAAAATATATTAATTATATGACTGAAGGGAGGGAAAAAATCCAGGTGTTCCCTCAATTGCCAGCAGGGGATGAACTAACCTGAGGAAGAGGAGAGCAGGCTCAGGCTGAACTTTGGAATAGATTAACAAAGGAGTCCAGACAGTTTGTTCTGCAAAAAATGCATGTCCTGTATTGTTGCATTATCAAATGTCACACTTGTCCTGAAAGATCCAGAGGGTTTTCTGGAGCTTAGATGCTGTTCTGGAACAGGGTGCCTTGGTTCCAAGCCTGTGGGAGCAGGTGCTTGCTCTATGTAGGAACAAACTCCTGCCTCTTTTCACAGCCACACTCCAAAGTGCTCAGGAGCTCCTGAAAAGCTCTCCTGCAAAGCCACCTTTGCTGCATCCCAACCGTGTGTGCTTTGGAACTTGCTGTTCTTTTTGGTTCATTATTTTTGCAGTTTTACCATGTGCACATTTTATGACTTTTGTACTAATAAACTCATCTAGTTCAGCAGCTATTAATCTGAGCATTTTGAAGTCACTGTGGATATTGCCCATTTGCTCCGGAACATTTTAGGGAATCATAAATGTGACATGATGTAAATCTATAAATGAAATATTACCTCTCACATAAAATCTGCATAGATTTTTTTTTTTTTGCCTTGGTTATTTTATAGTCTGCTGTCTGTGGTCATTTTTATATTATCAATGTCTTTCTCCTTGCCTCTTGAATATAAAAAATTCTCCTAATTATTGAACAGTCTCTGTAAGTTAAGCCAAATAAGGACTTAATGACTTCTCAGATTCAAGACTTCATATCTAATATTTCATATATTTTAAATGCTGTTCATCTAGTTGAAATAGCCTGAGAATGTCCATAAGTTGATGTCATTTTCTCTCCCCATCTGTAATCTGGAAACAGAAAAAATAAATTACCCTGTCTGCTGGTTTTTTCTGTTTCATTTGAACATTACAGGTAGATAGTTGGGTTTTTTCCCTCTCCTCTGATGTATCAATGTGCTTTAGCACTAGAAGTCTTGTTAAGTTGTGATAACCTTAATTCACCTCTGATTATTATACTGAGTAAACTCCAAGAAATTTAAAACTTGAGATAAGCACAGACTGCTGCAGGTGTTTAATCCAAAATATTTGAGTCTGGGAAAGGTCTCTAGAATTTTGTTCTCAGCCCGAAATTTCATAACAGGGATTTTCTATGTGGGATAATTCATTTCACAAATTAGATCAATTGAACAATGTAGAAACTTTTAGTAGTCTTGAGAGGGGAATAAAAAAAAAGACTTCTGCATATATTTTTCTTCTTTGTATCTGCTTTTAAAGTTCTTGGAGGAGGGACAAGATAGCATAGATCACCAGAAAACATGGTGATGTCTGGGATGGAGACTATGATTCGCTTTACCTCCTGCATCTCAAAAGAATGATGATTGATAGGCTGAGCACAGCTATGTTTCATCACTAGAAATCTGAAACTGCAAATAACTTTGGCTGTGCAGTGGCTCTTCTAGGCTCTAGACTTTGAGCTGAGAGAATCATGAGGCTGCTGGAGTGAATGGACCCATGATAAATTTACACCAGTGCAAGTGAGAATGGAGTTTTGCTGAATGTTTCTTAAAAGGCTGTAACAATGGTTTTCTCTTAGCATTTCCTACAAGTCTCCTGCCCTTTTTAGTGTAGTATCCAATTATTGAAAGAATTTAATGTGTCATATGATCATCTAATAATATGATAGCAATCTTTCTGCTCAGAGTAAATGGTAGTGTCCTCAATGACTTTTAAGTGAGGTCAAGAAAGTCTTCAATATACTAAATATTCTCTGAATTCTTTTGATTGGACACCAAGATATAAATGGACCCTTAGTTTCTAGGTGAACTTAATGCCTCATATGATACCTGCACATAATGTATTAACCTTAATGGAAATACCAACAGAGCTGTGGGACCTTGGACTGTGTTCTTTTCAATAGCTGCTGTAATGCAGAGGGGATGTTGTGATTGATGCAGTATCACTAACACTGCTGACTGACCTGCCCAGCTTATTTTGAGACCATCCTAGGGAAGTAATTAATTTTGTGGTCAGGACTCAGTAGGTGTTGAGGAACATACCTCTCACCAAAAAGTTTTCAAACCTAAAACCAGCTTGTCTTCTCCACAGAAAGAGGGGGAACAGGTGGCTGTAGCAGGTTAGAAACTGTGTCCATTTGGGATTACATAAATAATAAGATGAAAAGTAAAAGAACTAGATGAGATATGTGAAGCATCATATAATCCTTCAAACCAGAAACAGCTGAGTTGGCATTTCAGATCATTTGTATCATAATTCGCTAATGGATATTCTTATTTTAAGTCTTGCTAGTCATATTTTGGTAAGCCATAACAAATTTGTAAAGTATTCTTAAGATTTGAGACTATTCAGTAGTATTACTATCAAAATTAAAAAGTAAATTAAGATGACTATGGGTCTATCAGAGGGAGCTCACTGTGGAAACGAGGATCTGTTCAAATTGGTTTTGCAAGGTTTTTATAATCTTTACTACTAGTAGCCAAAACCAGCCTGACTTCTAGTACTTGTTCCATTCTAAGGCTAGAAAATCTGTTCTATTACAGAATGTGATTTATGAATTTTTTTTAACCTTATGATATTTTTTTTTCCTATTATATTTTAGAATTCCCCCAAAGGAGCATGACTGTAAGGGGCGAAACTTCCTGCAGTACATGGAGAGGACCTGCCCATTTTGGAGACCTGAGATTTCATCCAAACTCCTTTGGAAGTATCCAGACAAAAAGGTTTTTTCTCCATCCTTCCCCAGGAGACTGAAGGTAAGAAATGGATTGCACATTGTGTTGGGCCAGCTGATGAGAGGACACAGTGTCCACTTGTGTGATTCATTGCACAGAAGTGATGGGTACACAGGCAAGGTCAGCTTCTGCAGGGCTTTCATCTAAGCAAGTTCAGACTCTTTATTCACCATTGTCCAAACAATTTTTGCATGTCTTTTAGCAGTGTCATTAATATTAGGGATCTGGTCACTTAGAGTTGGGCCCATTTTTAATTTTTGATGCTGAACATATTATTCTAGTTGAAAAGACAGCTGGGCTCTCATGGAAATCTTGCTCTAGTGTGAGCTGAACAAACTTGCTATGTGTATAGAAGCTCTATGTCACTACTTTGATGTTCTTTGAGGAGTGGTGTTCCTCTCCATGTGCTTCACCACCAAAGCTGTGCTCCATGAGTGTGCCTGAGCTGCACTGCTTTTTACCTAAAAAGAAGGGCATACTTAGGGGTGTTCTTTGTTTAAAATAAGGTGATTTTGTGGTAGCTAGATACACATTTAACACAGCAATATGCTTTTGTCTAATCTTCTTTAGAATAAATTTCTTCTAATGCCATGTAAAGTCCAAATAAATATGCATTGACATGATTTGAGCTGGAGATTTGTAGCTATTTGCTTTCCTGGAATACCAAAGGCAGGAGAGGGAAATGTTTGGTTCTGGGGAAGCCAGGAGAGGGAAGAAAGGATGCAAATGGACATCAGGCTAAGTACAACTTTCCAAAATTAAATCCTGCAGGTCAAATTAGAAACGTATCTGTCAAGGTGTTCTTATCACTTATAGAACAGCTAATTTAAATACCATTATAAAAAGTTAATTAAGCATACTCTGCAAAACCTGAAGTGTAAAACTAAAGGACTAGAATTAATAGTGCAAGAATGAGATTCGTTCAGTTTTGAACTAATGGTTTTTACATCATATCTTCTGCTAAACCATAGGCTCATTTGGGGACTGCAGGATAGTAAATTTTTATCAGGATTTAATTTTGTTTAATTTAGAGCAGAGTTCTATAATAACATTTACCACGAAATACTCAAATTAGGTTAATTACGTACGTCAATTTTTGTTCATAAATCATTTTTAAAAATAGACTTGGGACACAAGGTGGGTAATACAGCACATTAGTGATAATGTATTTTAGAGTGGTGTTTTTATTTGGATGCAGCAGAAACTGATGGTGCTGTTCATTATGTATTCCTAAAAACCATAAAATCCTGAGTGGAAACAACATAAGATTTGATGAGCTGACCCAGGATTACACAGGGCAGGTTCTCCTGAATGAATGTGAATTAAATCCAAACTCCCTTGGAAGTGATGTGCAGAACATGATCTGACTGTGTTGCTTCACAGAGATTGCAAATAGCTTTTCTGAGAAAGCAGAGAGTCATTTTGTATTACCTTTGAAAGCTTTTTCCAGGAGCGCAGGCATTCCATGTAGTGTTCTTCAGCAAGCAGGTAACAAAAGGGAAACCTTTTGAGCTGCAGGTGTCCTCCTGCTGCCAGGGCTTGCTAACTAGTGGTTCATACAGTGTTTGCAAAAGGAATCAATCCACCAAAACACTCTTTTATTGAAAGCTGTTCCTTTTCATTGCTGACAGATTATGTGCTTCTTACTGCAATGAAGGTATGTCCAGACATGGTTCTCTTTCCCAGATCACTTTGCTTTAAAAATCAGTTCAGTTGCTGAATGATTGCAGGGTACTGACCTGCCATGGTATTTACACATCTCAAGAACTTAACAGCTAGAAAATGATTAGTTAAGGGACATCATAGATCTTACCACAGCCCACACAGTGAGCACGTTGGCTGGAATCCAATCCTTGCAGCTGGCCAAAGCATCTTTTGTGTGACCTAGAACAGGAGAATTTAAATGGCCTTACATTCTCTCACTGTGGAAGTCACCAGTTCTACCTGTAGAGTAGCCTTGGGCAGGTTCAAATAGTCCAAGCTGCAGTTTCTAGGCTCAGGGGCTCCTCTAGAAGATAAGGAGCCCTATGATAGTCTGATGACACAGAACTTTCCTCAGCCAGATGCTGGGGACTGGGAGAAGGGCTGTTGTGTGACTACACTGGCAATGTTTCACCAGAGGATGAGCTCATCATGATAAGCAAGTCAGGAAGCTTGATAGAAGGGGGTAATAAAGGCAATTTAATGACCTGTAGTAGGAGCAAGAAATCTGATCTATTTTTCTGATCAAACATAAAGGAATATTTATTTCCTCACAGAACCTTCTCTGGTCTGTAGTTATGAAAGTGAGGTGTGCTATTTGTCAGCATGATTTCTTTATTGGAGTATATTCTTTGAAAGGGTAGCCATTAAAATAGGTGCATCTGGATTGGGGGTGCAACCATGCTGGCTAATACAGTGTAATTTTGTCAGATAGGGCAGCTTCTGAGATATCTCTGAGGTAAATTCAGTTTCTAATAGAGGAGCTCAGCGTATCCCCAGTAGAATTGGTGTCTGACTTAGTCATGTATCTGTTGATTTATCTGCCTAGTTTATCTAATCAGCTTTATCACCTGAATCTTTTAAAATCTAATTTTATTTAATCCACCTATGTGTTTTCTAACAATCCTGTTGCTGTGTTATTTTAGTGGGGAAGCTGGAATCAATAAATGAAATGGCAAAAAGGAAGAAAGATTGATTTTCTTTTATTCTTTTATTTATTTTAAATTTCACATTATTTTCATTTTATTCTTTGTCTTCAACTTTTCTTTCTTAATACACAGCAGGGAGAGCTTGATTTTATTATTTTTTTCCTTCTGTATAAACCTGGAGCTGCTAAATGCTTGTACTTAATGAGACGATTGCCAACACCCAGCAGAGTCCTGATTTCTCTGTGCTTTGTGGGTAACTCCATTAACTGCAGTGAGATTGCAACACCACGTTAGGAGGTATGGTTCTAATAATATGGTGGAACGTGTTTTTGGGGATGGTCAGAGGATAGAGGTTTATGTGGGACAAAGAATGTGTGGCATGCAGAGCACACGTGTATGAATACACACAGAAATCAATGTTTTCTGTGGAGTGAATGGACATAGTATGATAAAGAGGGACAAGATGGGATGCTGGTGGTCTGACAAAGGACCAGCTCTCTGCTCTGTTGGTGTGTGTCC
Source organism: Brachypteracias leptosomus (assembly GCA_013401335.1). Classification (NCBI taxonomy): domain Eukaryota; kingdom Metazoa; phylum Chordata; class Aves; order Coraciiformes; family Brachypteraciidae; genus Brachypteracias; species Brachypteracias leptosomus. The sequence goes on along the minus strand of VYZX01002551.1, from coordinate 11,897 downwards.
CCCTGTGCCTACAGGGACCTCACCATTTCCTAGCACTCATGATGAGAAGCCACCTCACACTGCCAAATGTGTGCAGGTTGTGCTGTGGCACAAATGTGGCTGCTGCTGATTAATTATGAAGAGGGTGATCTGCTGTATTTCTTTGGTTCTCAACCTGAAAGTTGCTGAAATATGAGGGTGATAGGTCTTTAATATGAGGGTGATAGCTCAGTGGAATGGGCTGCCCAGAGAGGTGGTGGAGGCCCCATCCCTGGAGTCATTCAAGGTCAGGCTTGCTGGGGCTCTGAGCAGCCTGCCCTAGGTAGAGATGTCCCTGCTGGTGTAGGGAGGTTGGACCAGATGACCTCTAGAGGTCCCTTCCAGCCTGAAACATTCTCTGATTCTATGAAATGTGGATGGCTGGCCCTGTTGGGGTAAGACTACAGAGAAATCCAGAGATGTGATTGCTTCACCAGGGACAGTGCCCAGATATGTTTTAATCTGGCTGAGGGTAAGTGAAAGCATCAGCACAGGATCTCCTGCCTGCATCCCGAGTTCCTGGAGAGACTGTTCAGCTCCTTGTCACAGTTGCTGTTAGTTCCTGAACTGGTTCATTTGAAGTCTGTGCAGATGTGCCAATGCAGACTGCACTGAGGACTGTACACACACCCCGAGGCTCCTACAAAGAGCTGGTTAATGATGTTTATTCCACTCAAAGACTCCTTAATTTAGCCAGCAATGACACACCGTGATCCAGTGTCTGAAAATGAGAGGTAAAAGCATTCAGATTGGAACTATGAGGCCAGCTTTTTAACAGCCTGAGTAATTAATCATTGGCGTGGTTCGTTCAAGTAGTAATTTCTTTTTCATGTAACTATTTAAGAAGGGCATGTAATTCTCACTTAAAATATAGGAATGTCTCACTGGTAGAACTCCTCTGTAGGAAAGGAGCTACTACCCAAGTGTCATGGTTTAGTGTCAGGCACTTATTCCACTTCAGCAGTCAGCTTTAGGGGCGTACATATAATTGTAGGAGCAGAGGATGGAGCAGATTCTGCTCTTTGTCCCTTTTGGTCTTTTCCAAACACAAGGTAGGTCTGTGCAGGTGCCAACGAGCTGGGCAGAGCAGTTTAATTTTCATTCTTCCAAACCCCAGTCCCAAGGCTTTTGTGCAGAGTCCCTAAAGCAGTGCTATTTGTTAAAGCTTTCACTGTGGGAGAGGAGGAGGTGTGTGCTCCTCTTGGCTTTTGCGACCAGAGAGTTATGTTTGTGTTTTATTGAAAGACTCTTCACTAATATGAAGTGAAAGAAGTAGTATTGAAAAAAAAAAATCTAGTCCCTAATGTTTTCTACCTTCCTAATGCAGCGTTAGGACTAAGACATTATTTACTTAAGAAACAAATAACTATTTGTATTGTTTCTCACCTTTTCTTGCCCAGACCTTTCTATTTTCCATTTATTATCTCTCCCTCTAGCACAGTGCTAGCTGTTTGTCAGGTACAAGGCTTCACTGCTGAAATAATATGCTATTCATTACTAGGAGCCTGATAATGGGTAAAAGATCAGCCCAATGTGAAAGTGGCTTTGGCCTTGAAGAGTTGGGATCTCTGTAATGAATGCTTTTTATGCTACATAATGTGACTTGTTGTATTTGAGTAAGGGGAAAAAATATAATTTGAAGAAAAATATTCCTTGGATGCTGCATGTGTGTTTTCTTGAGGACATGAAGCTCTGGAACAAGGCTGATATCCAAAGCAGACTTCCCTAAGGTTATGTGCAGCTGCCTTTCTCTTCCTCCCCACTGTCCTTTGTTGTCCTTCACGTTGAAACTCCTTGTTTGGAATTCTAGTCTCTGCTCATGTTTCACATGTTCTTTTTGCTCTTACCTTTTCAGTAACCTACTCACCATTCTCTTCTTTTTTTTGTTTTGGAGCTGGTTTCCAAATTGTTCCTTACTTTTGAAGATTGAACATAATCACATTTAAGTTTTGTTGCTTTCTCCTTCACAATACCTGCCCAACGTGTTTGTATTTCATACCTACTGTGTTAAATTAGATTTTATCTTCTTTAGCATCAAGTTTTATTGTGCTTCAGATGTATTCATTGAGTGCAAAATTCTGTTGTTAGGTAGAAAGTTGTGAATAATTTTTATTAATTAGCTTACCTGATGCAGCTTTGTTTTGGAAGTAATTTGTCTCAGAAGACCTAGCTCCAGTGAAGCCAAAATCCTGCTGACCTCAGGAGACAGAGAATTAGATCCCAGTGTATCTTAATGAGTCTTGAATGGCAGGTGAGATCCAGGCTGGCACTCTGCACAGGGATGGCATCAGCTTCTGATATTTTTGACTCCTGTTGAAAAGTTCTTTTTGAACACACCTACATGTGTGCATAATTGTCAGCCCAGTAAACTCAGGAAAGAGTTTTCCATTTAGAGGTAGATCTGAGTAATGTAAGAGTAATGAGATCAATTTGTTCTGGTCTTTCACTGACTTTCTGATTACTTTTAGCTCTGGCTAGGATCCAGCACAGATAATTACATTCTTCCTACCTAATTCCCCCTGTAGTTTCAGTTGCATATGGCATTCTTTGGCTCCTGTTGGGTTTTTTGTTTGCTGAGAACTATTAAACTTTTCTGCATTTCACCCCAGAATTGGCTGCATTTCAATGGTTCATGAAGTGTTTCATATTTTGTGTTGTTTATAAAGCACCTTGGGACAAATTTGGATTAAGGGTCCCACCTGAACTGAAGAATGTATTATTTCCTTCCCTGACATCCTTCCTAACACATGGATCTTAGAATGTTACTAATCTCTCCATAGAATTGGTGTGGTTGGAAGGGAGCTCTGGAGATCACAGGGAGATTTGGGAGTCCAATGCCCTGCTTGGAGCAGGGTCAGCTACAGTAGGTTGCTCAGGGCCATATTTCCAAGAATGGGGACTTCACACCCACCCTCACCATCCTGTTTCAGTGCTTTTTTTTCCTCATACTGTTAAAAAGTTGTTTTGTTTCAGCAGAACTTCTGTGTAATGATTTGTTCCCTTTGTCTCCTGCTCATTGATGGGTTGTCACTGAGCAGAGTCTGGGTCCTTGTTCTTTCCTGTCTCCCATCAGCTGCTTAAATACATTCATAAGATCCCCCTGAGCCCTCTCTTCTCCAGATTAAACATCTTGCAGCCTCTTCTCTCATGTCATGTACTCCATGCCCTCAACCATCTCCGTGGCTTTTTGCTGGCCTCACTCTAACCTGTCCATGTCTTGTCATGGGGAGTCAGGCTCTGGACACAGCACTCCAGTTGTGATCTCCCCAGTGCTGAGTAGAGGGATTAATCATCTCCCCTGACCTGCCAGCAGTGCTATTCCTAGTGCAGGTGAGGATACTGTTGCTCATCTTTGCCACAAGGGCACATTCCTGGCTTGTATTCTCATCTGTGTTTCCAGAATTTTTAAGAGTCCTTCCTTTTACTCAGTCCTTTCACTTCTTTTTGCCCTTTGAACTGTCACAGAAACACAAGCTTTGGCTTAGAACATCTTCATTTTCAGATCCACTTGCAATAATCTCTGTAATAAAGTAGATTATATTGTAGTTGCTTAAGTAGGTCCCGATTTAGAAGTTTCAAGAAAGCCTGTGAGCCTGAAAACCTTTGTTTCTCCTAATGCCTCTTGTGGTATTTGAGAGCTTGCATAAAATGGTGAATTAACAAAATAAGGTTGCAACTGGAAAAATTGGTATTATAGTATTACAAGCATGGAGAATCAGCCTTTCTGGTGATTGAGGTTGTCCTATTGTGTTATTTTAAGTGTCAAAGGAAGGGTTGTCAATGGTGTGAAGAACTGATTAAAAAATAATAGCACACCCTATAACAGATGAAAAGGCTAACCTAATTAGAGCAGTCTAAAGGCATATGGCAATCTGCCTTCATTTCTGGCTCAGCTGCAGGCTTCTTGAGTAATGGGCAGAAGTTGTTTATTTTCTCTGGTTTTTATATCTTTATCAGTAAAATAAGGAGGAAAGACATTTCTGGATGCTTGTTGTTATCCTAAAACATCTTTATTTTGAAGAGATGATTCAGAGGGGAAGAAGTTCTGCTGATTATCAAACCTTCAAATGTTACCATAATAGCAGTGTGTGTGTGTGTGTGTATATATATGTGTGTGTGTGTTGTTTTTAAAAAAATCTAGATCCACAGTTCAAATTTGCACAATGAATGCTTTTAATTTTTTTCTTTTATTTGTAAAGCCCCAGTTGTCCTTCATTTTAAGTAGCCCACGTTCAGTCTCATCACACTGTACTGCCTACTTGAAATGAGAATTTAATTTGCAGCTCAAATTCAGGGAATAATTGGGGAATTATATCTGAATTTGAAAAAAATGAAGGAGTAAAGGTTTTCTTGGAATCCTTGTAAAGACCATTAAATGGCAGTTATAAACCCAGCATAATAAAATGAAATTGTGGCACATTTCTCATTGACATGCATGACAATTCCTGCAGTTATGTTAGAGTTGGAAATTCACTTCTAAGGTGCATTAATCTCTAATTCTCCTTATGGACTTTTGCTCCTGCATTTTGAATTGCCAAAAGTATAAAAATACCTGTTTGTGGGGATTTTTTTATACCCTGTTTTTTAGAAGAAGCTTCAGAAATGCTTTGTCTAACAAGTCAGGGTCTTTACCTGTTGTTTTTGTGTTGGTATTTTATCAATATAGAGTTTATAATTAGTCTGGCAAATAAATATGCCCACAGATGTTTTCAAAGCTTACCTGTCAGGATCCTTTGTTGGTATTAAGCTTATTGGCATCCATGCAAAGATATTCATCCTTTGTTTCCAGTTAAACTCCTGGGAAACTTTAGACATAAACCCTCCAGTGCTAATTGCCCATCCAGATCCGATCATTG
>VYZX01002550.1:34766-57724 GCA_013401335.1 Brachypteracias leptosomus | reverse complement strand
AGAACACGGAGCGGTTGCTCAGACGACAAAAGTCTTCCCCCCTGAATGCCCCCGTCCTCCTCCCTTTATAGTTGAGCTGATGTCATATGGTATGGAATATCCTATTGGTCAGCTCGGGTCAGCTGTCTGGGTTGTATCCCCTCCCAGATCTTGCCCCTCCGTACCTTTAGTGCTGTGTGAGCCCTGATAGTCATAACATGGGTGTGTGTTATCAACACCCTCTGGCTCCCAGTACTGCAGCATGAAGGCTGTATGGGGAAAATCAGCTCAGACAGACCCACTACAGTGAGCAAGCTGTTTCTGATTAGGAGACGAAATGTAGGATTTCTTTGGCCAGAAATATTGTGTCCAAAACAGATTAAGGTCAGATGTGCAGGGTGAGATCAACATTCCTAAGGGTAGCAACAGAGGGTTGTAGTCCAGAAGAGACCTTAGGCTTAAGAACATCAATTCTTAATTTAAAATAGAAATGTGTTGAATTTTATTATGAATTATTACAGAAATAAAGCTTAACTCGCTACATCTAAGTACAGGAAGTTGAGCTATGCTCAGGTTGAGTGAAAAGAGGTATTATTTTTGTAGTTTAAGTTTTGTTTGGTTCCCAATTTCTGAAGCAGGGTAAGGAATAAAATTTGGTTATATCAACATGTTGTTTGGAAACCAGCCACACCACAAGCCATAATACAGTTTGTGGTTTGGATATGATTAGGAAGGGATGCTAGAGGGAATAAGAATTCACAGACTGGAGCTCAGTATTCATTTCTCACTGTTTTCCCCAACTTAGATGTTCTGTGTGGGTTAGATCTGGGACTGTTCTCAAAGTGAACTAAAGGTTAAGAACACCTTCCTCCAGATTTACCTTTGTTTGATGCTTCTAGTCACTTTTTTGCAAACATGTGAAAAGAAATAAACGAAAAAATTCTTCTGCCTCCTAAGAAATTGTTGCTCCATGTGCAGAATTAGAACACCACAGGTACAACCATCCTGCTAGTACATGCAGTTGTTTATAGATACTCGGAAAAAAAATGAGCCTGGAAGGTAAGTTAAAATTGCTTATGGAATAGACATCAAATCACTTGCACTGAAGTCTAACAGTGTTAAGTGTATATAACATTAAAGTACCAGGATAAGGGGCTGATTATTCTCCACAGGTAGAGATAATAGTGTAAGACACGGGAGTCAATAAATGCGTAAGGGAACTCAAAGGACTGCTCTACGCTGAAGAAGTCAATGCACTGTTTATTGTTCTAGTGTAGCTATTAACACCTTGCTTTTGTCAGTGAGAATAAGCTCAAAGCAATTGCAAGAATGTTTCTACATGTCTCTTGGAAATTAGTCAGAAAAATAGGTACCTTCTGAGGAACGAGGAGTTAAGATACAAAGGTCTGAATAAAAAACTGTCTGAAAAGTTAAATAGAAGAGAAATTGTCTGGAGTCATTTGCCCATTAATCTATGGCTGTCATGAGAACCCAGATAAATAATGTGCTTAGTTTTAGCAGTTTCCTTAGGTTTGTTATGTAGTTCTCCTCCTTGTTTCAGGGCGTGTGGTAAAGTATCACGAAGGTCATGGAAACCATGATTATGTGCAATGAAGTAGAAAGCTAGAGGTCTTTTGGGGACCCTTCAAATGTTCCTGATTGTTGGCAGGGTACCTGCCAATTTTGCTTGGGGTATAACAGGTTATAGAGAAGAAACCAATAGAACTGTCATAGGGAACTGAAGATACTGCAACAAATTCTGCAACCCAGAAGAGATGAAGTTAAAAATATTATTACAACTTGTATTAAGATGTCATTACTATTAGATGTACAGAAATGAACGGACACTATATAAAGAGATTAAGCTATTTCATGCATAAAAGAAGATTAAACTGCTTTATAAGGTTTTATGGATACAAAGTTATTGCAATCATCTGAGTTGGGAAAGGGATGCTCTTGATATATTATATAATTTTACAAGAGTTGCCAGCATGGTGTAAGGTTAATTCATTGTTCCAGTAACATAAAACAGCTGACAGCAGCCAGATGTATAATCCCATACCTACTAATGGAAAATTAATATCTTCACTACACAATTGTTGATACTTAAAAGATAACAGAGATCTCAATTTGTCTGCTCAGGAAAGAACAATAGGGACTCTGCTGTTTGAGTCTTGGAGTTGATTATGCACTATGATTTCCAACCCAATTGTTCAGTGCTGCTATTGATTGCAAAATGGAGTTTATTTTGTGTAGGAGTAAATCTCTTTGACTGAAAAAAAAAGGTTGCTTGTGACTGTTATTGCCTACTGGCTTGAAGAAGAAATTATCACTATGCATACAATGTAACCAATGAAAAATCCACACTAATGCATTTTTTTAATATTAAAAAATGTGTCAAGTTTTCAGATTTGGCAATGATCCTGATTAGCTGTTTTCTGCTTTATGAACACTTTCTGATTCTCAGAAAGTATGGAGTAGCAGCCTACCAAAAGCTGCATCCCTGGAGATATCTTAAGGTGAGTGGCTGAAGAAGTGAGGTATCCAAAATGCTATTTTATAAAATAGTTTCTTTAGGTCATTCAAAGCAATACCACTAATGGAGGTCATAGAATTATAGAATCAGAGAATCATAGAATGGTTTGGGTTAGAAGGGACCTCCAAGTGTGAGGTATCACACTTTATAGCATGTGGAAAGGGCTATCATGTTCCTCCTCAAAAAATGAGAAGGAGTCTGGTCTTCCTTCAACTGTAGATTGTTGTCCAGGCTATTTCAAAATACCCCCTAATGAAAGAAATTATTTGTCTTCAGATAAATTGCTGCTGTATATCTCAATACTGAGTCCAAATTTTCCTGGCTGTACAGTAACCTAAGTGTGTTTTGTTCAGTCCTTATGAAATATGGAGATCTTCTTCTTAAGCAGGACCTCTTTCTAACATGAATACCCCCTTTTTTCACAACCTTTTAATTATTGCAAGATCATTATTAATACCTTTATGCCCTCTTTTTCCTAAAGAAAGCAAGACTAATTATTTTATTTTTCTGGGCATATTTTTCAAATTTCTTGTTGCTCTTCCTTAGGCTCAATAGTTGGAAACCATGTTTCCCAAACTGGATATGCTAAACTCAGTTGAACCTAGTGAGCATTGAGAGGAGCTGAAAAAAAGCGTATTTCGTGGGTCGTATGTATGACACTCTGGTTTTAAATGAATGTACTGTATTTGCAAAGCTGTATCACACTGCTAATCGATGTGTATTTTATTATGTTCCCAAGCCTTGCAGCTTTCTGCTCTGCTACTGCCTGGCCAGGTGGTTCATTTTGGTATGTGTGCTTTGCTTTTTCCTTTCTGAGTGTAGTACTTTGTACTCATATTGATTTGAATTTCATCTCGTTGATTCCACAGCTTTTCCCCGATGTGTCAAAATAATCTGAATTCTATTCCTGCCCTACAAGTACTTCAGAGTACTTGTACCCCCTTCAAGCTGCTGACATCCATGAATTTTACAACTGTATTATCTATTCTATCATCACTCAGGAAAGCATAATTTTAATGTACATAATTTCTGTAGTGTTAGACCTCAGCTCTAACACACAGGAGAGGGAGGAGAAGAAAAAAGAATGATAGACCTGAGAATGCTTTCCAAAGTCAGTATTGGACACAGTTTAAGCACACAAGTTCATGGCGTTGTTTAGAGCTCAGCACATCTTTCTGATCTATATGGCTTAACAAAATTAATCTGAAAAGTCTTCTCTGGCTTCAGAAGACTGAGAGTCTACTTCAGAGTCTTGCACTGAGAGTCTTCTGAAGTATTTTTCTTTTTCTTTCTGAGGGATTTCCTTTTTAATAACTCTCTATATACATCCAAAGTGTATATGTTGTCAAAGTATTGTGGCTCTTCTTACTGTCATGACTTGGAGCATTCTTAGAGGCATAAAGCACAATGGGGGAGAAACAAAAGGTTTTGTGCAAAATAAGATGTCTCTGAACTTTTACTCCAAACTAGAACATAAGAAAAAGAGAAGAAAACTTAATTAAGCTTTCTGCAGATCACATAAAGGAATACTATGCTTAAACAATTACAATTATTTTCACTAAATGACAGTTCTCATTTAAAGACATCAAGTCAGAAATTAAGATTATAGTAGTCATCACCAACTTCATGGACGAGGAAATCCAGAAACAAAGTAAACATGAACCACACACAATATATTACCATGTAGAACTGAACTATATCTACAGTTTTCAGCAGCATTAATTACCCAAGACAGTGTGGCAGTAAAATGGCTTACACTATTGTGGATATCTGAATTCCTTTAGTTTAACATTAGCTTGGGTATCTTTAGCTAAAGCTGCCATTTTGTTTTAGTGTACAGAGATGATGAAGGCCAGAAGTTCTTAAAGGACTTCCTTGTTTAAGTTTCTTTCACAGAGATGTGTTAAATTTGTGAGCTGAAAATAATAATAGAATCATAGAATGTTTTAGGCTGGAAGGGACCTCTAGAGGTCACCTGGTCCAGCCTCCCTACACAAATAGGGACATCTCTACCTAGATCAGGTTGCTCAGAGCCCCATCAAGCCTGACCTTGAATGACCAGGGGTGGGGCCTCCACCACCTCTCTGGACAGCCCATTCCACTGATCTACCACCTTCATGTTAAACAACTTTTTTTTAATATCCAATCTAAATCTATCCTTTCCTAGCTTAAAACCATTACTCCTGGTCCTATCCTTAAAAACCCTTTTGAATAGACCTTCCCCTGCCTTCCTGCAGGCCCCCTTCAGGTACTGGAAGGTCACTATAAGGTCCCCCCAGAGCCTTCTCTTCTCCAGGTGGAATAGCCCCAACTCTCTCAGCCTGTCTTCACTCAAGAGATGCTCCATTCCCCTGATCATTTTGGTGGCCCTCCTCTGGACACACTCCAATATGTCCACATCCTTCTTGTGCTGGGGGCTCCAGAACTGGACACAGTACTCCAGGTGAGGTCTCACCAGGGCAGAGTAGACGGGCAGGATCACCTCTCTTGATCTGCTGGCCACAGTTCTTTTGATGCAGCCCAGGATGTGATTGGCCTTCTGAGCTGCGATTGCACATTGGTGGCTTATGTCCAGTTTTTCATCCACCAGCACCCCCAAGTTCCTTTCCACAGGACTGCTCTCCAGTATATCCTCTCCCGGCCTATACTGATAGTGTTGGTTACCCCGGCTTCTTTATCTCTGAGGACTGCCTCCCAAGGGATCCTGTTGAGCAATTTTTTGAAGATCTGGAGGTTTGCTTTCCTAAAGTTTAGGGTGCCGACTTTGCTTTTCATCTGTCCTATACCCCTTAGCACAGTGAACTGAACCAGTGCATGGTCACTGCAGCCCAGGCTGCCTCCAATCTTGATGTCCCCAATGAGTTCACTTGCACTGGTCACCACTAGGTCTAAAATCATAGCCCCTTGGATAGGGCTGTCTGTTACTTGCTTTAAAAAGTTGTCATCCAGGCACTCTAGGAATCTCCTGGATTGCCTACAGCTTGCTGTGCTAGTTTTCCAACAAATGTCAGGTTGGCTAAAGTCCTCCAGCAGGATGAGAGCCTGTGAGTGTAATGTCTCCTGGAGCTGGAGTATGAAGGCTCATCAATAGCCTCCCCTTGATCAGGTGGTCTGTAGTAAACACCAACCACAAGGCTTCCTTTATTGTCATGATCCCTAATTCTTGCCCATAGGCTCTCAACCTTCTCATGGCTATTCTTCAGGGACAACTCTTCACACTTTATCCATTCCTTAACATAGAGGGCAACACCTCCAGCCTTTCTTCCACACCCGTCCCTTCTAAATAGCCTGTAGCCATTGATAGCCACATTCCAATCATAGGATTCATCCCACCAGGTTTCAGTAATAGCCACTATGTTGTAGCCTTCCTGTAACACCATAGCTTTCAATTTCTCTTGTTTGTTGCCCATGCTGCGTGCATTCGTGCAGAGGCACTTCAGCTGAGCTACTGGTCATTTCACCTTCCATAGAGGGACACCTCTTTGTGTCTCTAAGGTGTTTCATGGCTGCTATCCTGTTGGTTCCTGTTTCCTCGGAAGCCCCTGGCTCATCCCTGTTAGGCATTGCCTATATTATAGTTTCTACATCATGCCTCAGGGCAACAGGTTGAAGGCCCTTACATAAGTCATCCCTTCCCTCCAGTCCTGATGTGTCATCCTGCCTCTTTGGACCAATAATCCCGACATTATTATTATCCCTTTCCCCCTTCCCATCTAGTTTAAAGTCCTGTCTATCATCCCTATTGAGTATCTACTAAGTCCACTCTCTGCTGTAGACGTTGCAAACTCCAAAAGTCCTGAAAAAGGTGACTGAGGCTGTGGAAATTTAGAGTTGCTATGTAAAATCTGAGCCTAGGATAGTTGCTTATGGTCTCAGAGCCGGCAGGTTTCAGAAAGACACATAGGTGTCTCATGCATAATCACTGAACCCTGAAATACTGTGGGGTTTTATCTTTTAAATGATTGTCTTGCACTTCAGAGGAGACTCCAGATTCTGGGCAATGTTTGCCTCAGGACAGAAAGATAATTAGTAGAGAGTACTGTCTGAAAAAACTACCAGTGCCTTGGCAGGCTGAAGTATCACTTTGGGAATGGTGCTTTTAAGCAATCATTTACTGTTTTAAGTTTCTGGCAGAAATATAGGAATTCTATAGTGCCATTAAATTCCATATCTATAATTCATTGTACTTGAATAATTTACAGCCATTCATTTTCCTCCATTGTTTTAATCTGAGAAATGTATCAAAAATGTTTAAACAAAGTTTCCGTACATGCCCCCAGATTGTATACAGGGAGTACTAGTCGGGTTTCAAAATACCAAATGATAAGGATCAAGATTAATGTATTATTATGGTCTAATTAGGGCAAAAAACAAATATAGATCTTATTTTTTTGGAGCTGTGTAGTGTCAACAATTCTTTCTTAAAAACTTCAGGAAAAAAAAAGGAAATCTTTATGAGATAATGACATATAAACTGTTGTTGGGATTTCTGCCTGATTGGGCATCTGCCTTAAAATTCCCTCATTCTTTTAAGTGGGATGCTAATTTTGAAAACAGTTGTTTTGAAGACAGATAATTTTGTTCCTACGTTGGGTGATGTGGAGTCATGAAAGGCCCTTAGTTCTATTGTTCCAGCCTTGCTATATTAGGATTGTGGCAGTAGGTGGAAGGTATGCAGGCTTATTTGGGAATAGTTTATGTTGATTCTGTTCAGAGCCCACAGAAAGGAAAAAAGGCAGTGGAGTTTTAGAATAAAGTGAGTCATGCAAGGAGGGGTATCTGACTGACTGAATTGTTGCAAATGGCTCTTCAGTGACTGTAGAGCCAGAAACATCCCAATTCCCAAACAGCAAGGATCTGCTGCATGCAGGAAAGGCATTGGGTTTGTTTGCCTGCACTGTGAGTTGACATCTTGTCTCTACTGCTGATCTAATCACATGCTGCCCATGAGGTACAAACTACAGAGATATATAATTTGACCTTGTCTAAGAGGCTGTTTTTTAGTTTCTGGAATTCTATTTCAATCTGAATCATGGAGTTTGGCATTGCATTAGATTTTTAATCTGGAAGAATTTTTTCATACTCCAGTGTATTCACAGTCTTTAATCTCCCAGGCTTGGCGAATGCTCTGCCAATGGTAATCATTATCTGTGGATGTATTTATCTTCTTTCTGTATTCTAATCCCTTCATACTTTATTTTCCCTTTCTTTCTGTGACCTTTTTTCTTTGGTGAATTTATTGCACACTTTCCCCTGGCAGCCTCTGTAAATATGTGCATTACTATTAGTTTCATCTCAATGTGTATGGGATTTATGCCTATACAGCTTGCCCTCCACTTAATTTAATCACAGGTTAATTAGATCCTCCACTTAATTTGATCAAAACGTTTCTTGAGCCAAATCACTTACATTAAGAAGACTAGTGGTACTTTCTACCCTTTAGTTTGATCAATATCAATCATTTTAAGCCAGTACTTTGGGGTAATTCAATCACTGGCTATAGATATTTTCCATTTAATTAATAATAAAGGACAACATCCTTAATGAGAAGAGAAAATAAGGATAGAAAATCTCTGCAGTCATATGAAAGCAGCTAAGTAATTTTGGGGGCCTTTTGGGGAAAGAGTTTAATTTCAGTTTTATTTTCTTCTACTCTGTAGCAAGTTTTTGGGTGGCAATATGGTAAATTTGCCTGCATTCATTGTGATGGGCAGGCTTGTACTGGTGGCAATGTTCATGAATACACCTGAAAACTAACAGCAAGAAATTTAGGTATGTTATTGCTATATCTGAAATCTGTTTGATTGGGCATAAATTTTGTTTTAATTTTGTCTAGAAAGACTATATCAAAGCGAAGTTTTGTACTTTTGTATCCCAATTTTGAGATATGGCGTCATCACTTCCTTAGTTTTTCAATAGTATTTTTTTATATTTACTGTTTCCAGTATAGCAGAAGTCCATTGGGACTTCTGATATATTGTATTCAGGTGACGACTAATAAAATGTTAATTCTAAATGCCAGGGAGAAAGGTGCCAATATGATAATTTCTAAACCTGCTTTGTGTGTATGGGTATAGGAAAATTAATGTTGAATGCAGTTACAGATGGCACATTTTTCCTGAAACATGACATTTGCTCTGTTTAAAAGAAATTTCTATGTTTAATTTATTTTCTCTAGAGTGGTCATTTAAAGACCTTAAAATAACCATGGAAATTCAATGAAGACTAAATGCTCAACCTTGCCTTTTTCAAGAGCTCTGATTGGTAGGTGGCAACCTTCATGTGTCACATTGTAGATGACTTATTTTAGCAAGCATTTGTTCACATTACAACTGCCACTGTTTTCAGGAAGAGTATTTGCATTAATTCATATGAGTTTATGCTACCCAATCTGTCTCAGAAAAATGTCTTCTAATATGTATTACAAAACATCTCTAGCTGAACTAGACTTCCAGAGGCCATTTTTAGCAAGAATAACAGAATCATCGACGCACAAATTCTAGTTCTCCATAAGAACAGCAGGTGTTGTTCACATTGTTCTCATCAGCCACTGGACCCCAAATCTGTGATTTACTTCAGCAATTCCGTAAAGACTGTAATACCTAAACCAACACTGCTACCTACTATACTAATGAAAGTAATACAGGATTTGCAGAAATTGCATAAGTAATGATCTTCAGCCTCTTGTAAGACTAGCATTTAAAATCTAGTTGGGGCAGAAGAATGGAAAAGAATTACTTCCACCTAACTTTATCCATCTAAAAATTAAATGTCTAGTCCCTGAGTCTCATCTAAAGGTTGTGTACTTTTAAGTGCACTTTATTCTAATTTATTTATACAGGATTCATTCTCTCTGTTGATGTTGACGGGAGTTTATATTTCCAGCTTTAACAAGCCATTAAACTGTGAGATATATGAAATGAGGCGAGGAGAATTCCATCCTTCATATAAGATGTTAATATCCAGAATGGTTATGGCCTGTATTAAAAAAAAAAAAAAAAAGAAAAGTGAGAGCTATTTTAAATTTACATATGTGGTAGTTTGGAGAGAACCGTGGTAAGGAAAGCTGTTTCTGGTAACACTCTGTGAAATAATAAAATATACAAGTGACTTAGTTTAGTGTATCATCCAGACTTTGCTCTCTTTTTCATCATACTTTTCACAGGCTAAGCACTCTTTTTTTCCCAAAGAAGTATGCAAATACTTATGGCATGTATTTGTCTGGATGGTTTTGTCTGAAACCATCTGAAGCATGGTTTCAGATTCTCAAGATCTCTTTAATGGTGATGTTACTGTTTATGGATTGCTCTTTCTTACATATATCTCAAAGCACATAAGTTTCATGAGTCAGGTATTAGAGAAATAAGGGATTCTAATTCTTGAAGTCAAGCTTTAATGAATGGTTTTACACATGTAGGATTAGACTGGATTAAATTGAAGTTGCCATCCATATTTACCTACCTAAATGTTTATAAACTGATTCTTTAGGCTGCAAGAAATGTAGCTTTCCCACTAGGCTCACTTGGCACTCTGGTAAATTAAGGTATCTCTCAATAAGAGGTCCAAAGCTCTATATGGAAAAAAAATTATTTCCAAGTTCAGAGACTACATGTTCCTAAAGCCTTTAATCCGCTATATGCTGGGTTTTTTTCCTTTTTGGGCAAGCTTGTTTCAGGTCTGACAATTCTTGTAGAAGATTTTTGTTAGTGCAAGTGGTGACGGGCACAAAGGGCTATATCCATTTCCCTTGTTTTGAGAAAGTCTTTGAATTAGGGTTGTGGTGGTTAGTCAGTAGAGATATAGGATCATGACCAAAGGCTGATTATTTCCATCTACTTGGCGAACCATGGAGATGCCCACTTCTCTTTCTGACTCTAGGGTATATGTATGCAATACAGAAGTCTCACTGAGATGCCCAGAATTACATGGGACTCAGGCTAAGGTTCAGTTGTATATGTACAATTTTATGTATGTATTCGTTTCTTGCCTGTGATGAGGTTTTTTGTATGTATAAACTTAAGCTTCTTTTGCCACATAAAATGAACTAAATATCTTCTTCATAAAGACAGTAGTTTTTCTGAAGCAGTTGCTCCTTATGTTTAAAGATCTGTTGACCTCATATGAGAGTACTTAAAAAGAGAGAAGGGGGAAAAAAACAACAAAAAAAGTTGTTTTGTGCTTGCTGTTGGCATGAAAGTGAGGTATTTTGTAACAAGTACTCTTACGTGTTGAAGTGCTTTTGATGTGATGACTTGTTAGGTAGCAAATGTAAGAAACACACGACTAAGTGAGGAACTAAAGATTCAGATTATGAGGGATTTTGACAATGTCTTATGATGCTAACTCTTTTGTGTTGCTATTGGTCCATGGTTAAGCAGTGGTCCTGGATTTCAGAAGATTTTGCCATCACTTCAATTTTCTTTAAAAGGAAAACAGGCTTTTTCTGCTAAGAATATATTTTTATATGTATATGGAGAAAATGTGTGTCATTCCTATGCTAACAGTCTGACACGAGTAGTTTGTGATTTTTCTGGTTTCCATAGAAATGTTAAAAACATTTGTAAATCTTTCATTTTTAGGTAAACATGTTCCATTTTATAACAAACCAGATGCTCAGACTGTTACCTCTTTTTTAACATTTTCAAAGATTATGCAAAATACTGCTGGTAAACAATACTGAAACAAGAAGCAAATGATGGTATTTCAGGCAGCACCTTTCAAACTGTTTGTTTTGCATTTGTAGGTTAACTTTATAATTACAAATTCCTTATCATATCAAAACTTCTTGCAAACATTGTGTGTAGGAAAACACCCTAGGAAGAAAGCTTTGCTGCGTGCATAAGGAACAGGTCTGATATTTACAAAACCCGGGTTCTATCCCCAGTTCTACTACTATTCTTCTGGTTTTGTCAGAGCAACTCTCTCTTCTTTTGTGTGCCATCTGAAAGAGTGATCTAATGTGATGCTTACCATTTTACCAAAGTGCTTAGACATCTATTGGTCACAGAATCACAGAATGTTGCCGATTGGAAGGGACCTTGAAAGATCATCTAGTCCAATCCCCTCACTGGAGCAGGATCACCTAGACCACGTTGCACAGGAACACATCCAGGCGGGCTTTAAACATTTCCAGAGAAGGAGACTCCAGAACAACCCTGCCAGAAGTGCCCTTGAGGAACTAGCACATCTGAAACACATCTACGTGATTTGACCTGTATCCATCACAGCAGAGCTAAGAAATCTTCCTCACAGATGGAAGCATGATACATGGCAGCTATGTATTTAATCATCATCTTGCTGCTTAAGTGACCTTGCACTGTTTTAGCACATGAGATGTTCTCAAGAATACAGACTTCCACCCTAGTCAATGGAAAAATTCTTGCTCACCTGAGGGAACGATTAGGCTGGTATGGGGTGGATGCTTTTGTGCTTAGCTTTTAGCAAGAATAATATAGAAGGCAGGGGGGCTGGATGAAGGGCACTGTTAGCAGGGATGCTGTTGAGTCTCTCAGCAGTTGGTTTCAGAGGGGAGCACAGACAATGAATGATAAAGTGTAACTCAATGTGCAAACCACCTGAAATAAAAGAAGTTTTTATAAGCTTTCCCTCTTACTGCTTTTTACCAAAACTGAGACGTTTTTCCCCTTCAGCTTGGAGAAGATAGCAACAAAAGATGAGGCATCCCAAGAAACTAATACATGATGGAGAAATGGACAATCAGTGGCTTTCTGTTGTGGCAAGAATGGTCAGATAGTGGCTTTTGAACTGCAGTCAATCTCTGTGAGGTCCTGTGCCAGGTTTAGGAACAAGGCTGTTTGCAATGCCCTGATGGGGTTAACAGACCTAATGATCATGAACAGCCTCACCTGGGTGCCCACCCACAGGCTCTGCCCATTACACCTCAGGCCATGGCAGTCAGTGCTACTTGAGCCATTTGAAAACTGTGTCTGTGCCCAGTCCTACCTCTGTCACCATGTCCTGGATGGACAACTTGGACCCATGCTGTGACCTTGTCTCCTGCCTTGTCTCTTCACTTTTCTCCTGCTGCTCTTGACTGGAATCTCTGCACCTGGTTTTCCCTTTGCTGTGCCTGGTGCTGTTGATAGACCCTTTTACCAGCCCTGGTTGTGCCCTCTGTGTTCAGCCCCTGAGGGACAGTGTCCATGTGTGCTGATATGGCCTGTGCCTGGGTCATTTCTGTTTCTGGCTTGCCTGCACCTCAGGGGCAGCCAACCCTCTCTGCTCACAAGATGATCCCTTGGTGATCAGTGTAGTCCAAAGCTTATCTATATACTGTGGTGATGCCATGGTTCATGGTGCTGTGGTTCACGAAGGTCTTTTGCTAATGGGTTTAAGCTCTTGCTTAACAGGTGTCTGCTGAAATGTCTCATCTTAGTGGGAGAAAGGTTAGTGCATTTGCTCCATATTAATGCTGTCTGGCAGAAGGAGTCCCAGACTGTGATGAAGGCTTTGAGCAAAGGCTGGTAAATTTGGTGGGAATTCACAACACTTGTGACTCTGAGCCTGAGAAAAGATTGGTAACATGTTAAGAAAGTACAGAGAAGGGAAAGGGTGTAGGATGAGAGCATTCTGGAAAAAGATATGGAGAAAGATGTTCTAGGACAATAGAACAAAAAATGGTTTTGTTTTTATTCCCCTTTCCTACTAGCAGACTAAATGATACTGGAAGCCACTCTAGATAAATCAGAATATGTGCTGTTCTGTGGTCTGAGGGGTGAGGGCTGGAGGAAAAGGGACAGAAAGTCAGAAAAATGAAAATGCTGTAAGGATACTTGTGAGGTGCAATAGGTTACATTAAAAAGAAAGTTGCAGATGAATCAAGCATAACATAAACAAGCCATGGTAGTCTTTTAAAATTGTAGGTAGTGCTTTTGGATTAATGTAGCTAGGGGAAGAAATGGAGGTACCTTCAGGAGAAACATTTATTGGGGCTTGGACTGATACTTATTTCTGCAGTAGAGTCTATGTAAGGCTAGCAAGGTTTCTTATTTCAGTAAGCCCTCCACTTAAATCCAAATGCGTTTAGCTTTTTTTAGCCTTCATAGTTTTTCATGTCAATCACCACTATTTGTTTTTAATGAGGGTTGTCTCCCTCCCAGTCCATCTTCTCCAGCTATTACCATACATCATGCAGAGTGGATAGGGTGACATAGCAATCTTTTTCATTGTACAAGTCATTAAGTATGCAGATAGCAATTTGAAATTTCTGACAAGTCAATTGCCCCCTGCCCATTTTACACCCATAATCTGCCATGGTAGACCTGCCACTGCAGACAGCATTATCACTAACCCAGCACGGGCCATCATAGAGCGATATCTGGCAGTTTGTTAATAAAAGACTTGAAGAAAAACAACAAAAAAGCAGCTCAAAACGAAAACTATAAACAACCTGCCAGTTGCAATAAAGAATGTTGCCCTTAGGAAATTAAAAATTGTACACCGTGGTGATCATAGCCTATGCCTGACTACACCAATGCATGGCATAAATGTAAGATTATGACTTCTCTACTATTGAGGCAGAGTCTGAGGTGCAACACAGACATTTTTTCTCCAACATGAGTGCCTCTAGTAAAAGAAATGCAAATATGCAGTGTTCCTGACAGGTTGTTTTGTTGTTGGTTTGGGTTTTTTTTCCTCTTCTTCTCATGTTGTGTTATATATTTTCAAGTTTGCCTTGGAAGACTTCGCCTCTAATGAAATGTGCAGAAAGACTTGCAGATTCCAAAATACAGAGTGATATGGTGATTATGCATATTCTTGGTGTTTTGAGTAAAGAGAAAACAGAGCAGATGCTGTTTGATGTAATCAGAACAAATTGCAATCTTAAAAGATCATAAACATACACTGTATTTTGGTATTATTCAGTGATCTCATTGTTGGAAATGTTAAATAAAATCTTGAATAGGTAACATTGAAAGTACTATGAATAACACAACATTTTTTCTAGAATTCAGCCTGGCTGTTTACATTCGTAGCTAAAGAATTTTAGCTCATTTTTAACTAAGGAGCCCTTAAAACTCTTGGCAAACTGAGGTCTTCTGTTTCATTTGGTAAAGTGGGGGAACTGGAGATCACAGTTTTCTCTCCAGAGAGCTCTTCCTGCTTGGAGGCTCCCTTGGCTTCCCAAATGCCTATTGTCACTATTGACAAGTAGTCAATGTGTTTCTTAGATTGGAGGCATGGGCTGGAACGGTGATCTGCTGTTTGGTTATTTAATCTGTACCTTTGTGAGAAGTACACAGGGGAACACTGAGATTTTTAATTTTTCTTTTCTTCCTGCTTAAATCTCATGTACTTAGAAGGCTGTGAAGAGCTGAGGCAATGAGGAGTAACTCCTTTCTGCAGGCTAGACCAGTAGTGATGTTACTTTTGCTTCTGACAGACAGGTTAATATCACGCCAGGTTATTCACTGGCAAGACATGGGCTCTTTGCCTTCCCAGTCATCCTGTGCCTTCCCTTGCCTCGGCTGGTTCACAGTGGGAATGGCTTTCTCCAGATAGTTGCTGAAGTGAACTTTTTGGTGGCTTCATCTGGCACTTACCTGTTTTAAGGAGCTTGTGTAGAGTTTCTGTCCCCTTTCCTTAGTATTAGGGATGGGCAGGGCTCTGACTCAGAGCCTGGCTGGAACTGAAACCAATCACTGGTTTGACTGGTGAGCTATGAACTGCTTCAGGCACTTATAACAAAAGACTAAATGCAGAGGTTACAGGCCTTGGGTACAGTTGCTAAAGAGGGTGGGAGGTAACTAACGCTGAGTGAGAAAGTGGAGCTTATAGTTTGAAAGTGCCAGTGTTTCTGAGCCCTAGTGTTTGAGAAATATTTCTCTCTCTTCAGATTTTGGACAGTGTATGATATAATCAACATATAAAATGTGAATCTGTAGGGAACTTTAGCCCAGATGCAGTTTGCATGATAGGTTTTTATCACTGTACGTGCTGGAATGCAAACTCTTACTTCACTGGGGTAGGCAGACGCTTCTAAATCTAGAATGCTCATTATAAAAAGGGAAATTTGCTGAGGATAGGGAGGGCTTTCTGCTTGTGTTCCTTCCTGAGCTCCTGCTTATCGCTATTTATGGAGGGACTCACTGTTCTCCCAAGGACTGCCTTCCTCTTTATTTTGACTGCTGTACGTTCACTGGGCTGAGTATAACTTTGTATACTTTATATTAGCTTTGGTGTTAGTTTTGGTGTTTCATTAAATCCATTTTCATTTCAATCTGTGAGTCTCTGCTCCTTTTTCTGATCCTTCTTCATGGCTGGGGATGGGCTCATCAGATGATAGAGCAACTGCTATAGTTTAGCCCCGGATACAGCTAAACGCAGACAAATGTGCATCAAAATCTCTGTAATTATCATGTGGACATTATTTTGCTTATGTAGGAGTGTCTCTTTTCCGTTTAGCTTATTGCTTTAGTATCGTCTTAAACGTATTTAAAGAAAAGTATTCTCTTTGTAGGGTACTACATTTTCACCTCAGCTCTGTGGGCTGACTTCTGAAAAAATAGGAGAATATTGCTGTGGCCTGCCATCATGGGTAGCAGCAGCAAACTTCATAGGTCAGGAACCTAGTCAATAGCTAGCACAGAAAAACCCTTCATCCTCTCTCACTTTCATCAGTGATGTAGAGAAAGTACAGGTTCCTAGCTTCATAATTTAGGTAGATTAGTTAAGTGCTTCAAATTAGGAGGGAAGAATCAGTATCTTAATCCTTGTGCCTTAATTCGTCTTTATTTCTACTTCTATCTGCTATGTATGTACAGGTCATTGGCATACTCTCTGTGTAAAGTGTCTAGCATAGAGAAGCTCTGTTTTCCTTCTAAGGTGTCACAGAACCATGGTAATTATGAATGAGAAATCAATACATTTAGTGGTCAAATATTCTTTTCTAAGCTTTTAATTTTTTTTCTGCCCTGCCTTTGTTCATGCAGCTAGAGGATTTTCACTCTCCCTGCTTTTCACCTCCAAGCTCAAGGTGATGTGAGCTTTTAATCAGCAGGCTCCCAAACTGTAGCTCTTGAATTCTGTGGCCATCAATCAAGTGTCAGAAACTGACTTAAAATGGAGAGGTTAAAATTTAAAATCTCTTCCATTGTTTCCTGATTCATTTTGGGAACAGGTAACGAGACTTTTAAAATGCCCTGTTTGTAAAGAGATAATTTGAAGCTTTTGTAGATGTAAACATGGTGTGTTTGTTGCCAAACTTCATTGTTATGAATATAAATAGTAATTTTATTCAGAACATTTAGTTGCTTTTTTGAGTAGCCTTTTATGATTGTCACACTGCCAGGTATAATAGGTGACCTCTCTGCTATCACTGCAGAAGAAATTACAAGCAGGGAGTGTCTTACTTCATAGCTGATGAATAATAACCTCAGTTATTTGTCTATGGACAATGGGACCCAAGATATTGATAAAATCGGTGCCTTTGTCAAAAGAAAGCAGTGGCAGCTGAAGCCATTAAACTGCCTGCTGTTCTTCATGGTAGCGATGTGTTGGAGGTGGCTGGAACAACAGAGTTGAGACTCGTGTTTTTCTGTCTCCTCCCCTCTCCCATATACCTCCTGAGTAACCTTAGGTAGGATGATTCATGTAGATGCTCTGTGCATCTTCTGACCAGTGCATGCAATGATATGGTGGAATTCACTGTTCATGCACCTATCTTATTTTCTTTCAAGTAATATTTTTGAAATTCTGGGATCTTTTCGTAGGAGGTATTATGTATACACCAAATTATATAATTTTTCATTATGAAATAGGATCTTTTACATTTCCAATGTTCTCCATTTCTGGGATTTATAATATTGATAGAATAATACTTTTAATATATAATTTAAAGTTTAAAATTCTTGAGGAAAGCATCAGAAATTAATTGAATCTCCAATTAATTGTGTAATCAGCTATTACACACAAAACCAAAGATACTGAAGGTGTTTGATATTTGTTAAGTCTTTTTGGTGAGTGATGGCTGCTGTACCTAGGCCAAAAATAGCATGTACTTTGGAAGAGAGGGGAGAAAAAACCAAGCTGCCCCTAGCATCAAGATTAATAATCATCAAGAAAATACTGTAGGTAGAATCATTGCTAGGAAGAACAACACTGGATTTGTGTGAATCCAAGCTTTAATGACATTTGGTTTATTTCAATGTGTTATCAAGAAACTTCACCAAACAAATACCATGAATAAATATTCTCATGGTGATTGTAGTTTATGGATTTGTTCTGCAAAAACAATGAATGCAACTATGGAGGGCAGCTGTAGTGGATTTCAGGTTTAGTTTAAGGATAATTAATTATATCTGGGCAAAACTAGGCCAGTCTGTGTCCAGACAGGAATGATGTATTCATCTCTCCAACTACAGGTACAGTAGTTCATCATTACCCATCTCTTGTCAGTACTGGGCAGGTTTCTCTGAAACCGTCTTTCATTTTGGAATAGGTATATGGATTTTTTTTAGTTTTGCTGATACATAAAATGAGAAGATTTGCCTCTCTGCCTATTTATGACCAGGGTCAGTTAAGTATGTTGGTGGCCTGATCAAATTTATTTGGGATCTGTTTGTGGGGTTATTTGTTGTAATTTCCCTTGTATAGTGAAAGGTATGTTCTCATTTAACATTTTACTTCTTCTGGCCTTCATCAGGATATCCAGGCAGTCCCGGCTATCTGTAGCTCCTGAATGACTTTGAGAGTCCCCATATAAACTGATGCAGCCACAGACTCATTAGCTCAACTGTGTGGAGAGTGTATTTATTTTTATCAAGTCACACAAGAACTCACAGCCATTCTTCCCAGAATAAGTAAGACTGGCACTAAAACTGAGCCCTAGGGAACCCCACTTGTAATCAGCCACCAACTGGATTTAACTGCGTTCACCACCACTCTCTGGGCTTGATTAGCCAGCCAGTTTTTAACCAAGCAAAGAGTCCACCTGTCTAAGCCACGAGCTGCCAGCTTCTCTAGTAGAATGCTGTGGGGGAGATGGTGTCAAAGACTTCACTAAAGTCCAGATAGACAACATCCACAGCCTTTCCCTCATCCACTAGTTGGGTCACCTGGTCATAGAAGGAGATCAGGTTGGTCAAGCAGGACCTGCCTTTCATGAACCCATGCTGGCTGGGCCTGATCCCTTGGTTGTCCTGCACAACTGTGTGAGTGCACTCAGGATGAACTGTTCCATAATCTTTCCCAGTACCGAGTTCAGGCTGACAGGCCTGTGGTTCCCCGAATCCCCCTTCTGGTCCTTCTTGTAGATGGGCATCACATTCACAAGCCTCCAGTCATCTGAGACCTGCCCTGGTAACCAAGACTGATGATGAAAGGGATGGAGTGTACCCTCAGTACGTTTGCTACTGATAAAAAACTGTGAGGAGTGGCCAACACACCAGAAGGCTGTGCTGCCATTCAGTGGGACCTTCTGGTAAAGTCACATCTGGAGTCCAATTCTGGACTCCCCAGTTCAAGAGAGACAGGGAACTACTGGAGAAACTCTAGTGGAGGGTTATAAAGATGATTAGGGGACTGGAACATCTCTCTGATGAAGAAAGGCTGAGAAACCTGGGTCTGTTTAGCCTGGAGAAGACTGAAAGGGGATCTTATCAATATTTATAAATATCTACAGTGTGGGGGTCAAGAGGATGGAACCAGTCTCTTTTCAGGGGTACTCAGTGATAGAACAAGGAGCAAAATGCACAAACTGCAACACAGGAAGTCCCACCTAAACATAAGGAGAAAATTCTTTACTGTGAGGTTGACAGAGCACTGGAACTGGCTGCTCGCAGTTTGTGGAGTCTTTCTCTGGAGACTTTCAAAACCTGCCTGGACACATTCCTGTACAGCCTTGTCTAGGTGAACCTGTTTAGGTAGGAGGGTTGGACTTGGTGATATCCACAAGTCCCTTCCAACCCCTACTATTCTGTTATTCTGTGTATTTCTAATGGAAACCATTTTTGCCATAAGATTCTTGATCAATTCCAATTGTGTGTACCCACTTCCAAATTTCTACTGCAATTAAAATCCACAAAGATTGAACTTGCTTAGTTTACAAGATTACAGCTTCCATCTAGTAACTTCAGTGTAGATGGTGTGTAGAAAGAGTCCTTCTTTGTCCTGAATGATCTGAAATGCTGTAAGAAATATAGTTTTTGTTCTTTTAGTCATAAGCCTATGTATTCTCAAATTCCAAGGAGCAAGGCTACAGCACATGTACAAGAGGCAAGGGAAATGCTGCAGAACTCCTCATTTCCACAGCTAGAGCCTTGGACTGCCATTAAAGGAGACAAGTGATTTGGCTTGTAACAAGTAACCATTTTGCACTGTTAAATAGCACTTCCATACATTGCATGTATGCGCTTTTTTACAGAATGACCTATAACATAATTATTTTCTGATGGTACTAGACAAGCGTCTGTTGAACTTAGAATTGATTTCTGGAAGCCATGGGACAAGGATGCTTGCAATGACATCCAGTGCCATGAATAGTTTCACTCAGTTCTGCAACACCTAATTAGCTCATCCAAATTTAGACAGACGTGACATTTACACTAGCTCAGCCATGAGCTATCTGAGCTATGAGTAAGTCTCTAATATGCTCTGTTCTTTCTGAAATGATGAATCTGAATGCAGGAGGTCTTAGACTAAAGCCTCTTTTTCTCCAGGAGCGTTGCAAGAAGTGAAATGACAAACAAGTATTATTAAACACACCATACAAGCATTATCTGTTCCAAAAAAACCCTCCAAACTCCAAAGTCAACACATCAAAAAATATATGTTTTTAACTGTCAGATACTGTACCCTGTAATCTTAGCTACAGATTTGCTACAGGATATTCTGAACACTAGATTAACATCGTGGATCTCTGTATTCATTGTCAGAGGGTTGAAATGTGCTTTTCTGTTTAGTCTTTGCAACTTTGTGAGGTTTGTTGCTCCTGTTGTGTTCTTCTTGCTTGAACTAGTACTTTCTTAGTGGCTTAAGAAAGCTCTCCATACAAATGTGCTTGCTATCAATTTCTGGATGAACACACTTCTTCCACATATAGTAACAATTACATTCTAGGAATAATAATAAATCTGCAGCTAGTGACAATTTTCTGCAGTGTAAACTTTCTCTTTTAAGTGAAATGAGTGCTATTTCAGTTTCTGTGCTTTGGTAGTAAGTCCATATAGAGATCTGCAGCTCTTGGGAGAAGTGGCATAGTGAGGTGAAGCAGATATTTAGGACACTTCTATTATTTTTTTTAATGATCCAAGTGCTGGCACTTCTTTGGGGATAGTTACATTTTCCTGGTCTAGGCTTTTTGCTGTTATTTGAGGCCTCAAGTGACTTGGTCCAGACTTATTTATATCTCACTTCCACTGGGATTCAGTCTTCTCAATTTCAGATGTCTTTTGCCACCTCCTCCTTAGTTATCAATGTGTACTGTTTAGATAACCTACCAACCTGCTAGCTTTCTGTTTAAATATACATGAATGTAAATAATCATCTGTAGATCATGAAGATCCACATTAATTCTGTTCTATTTCTGTTTAACCATCAAGGTTTTCAAAATCAACAAGCTGCTTCTAACTAGTCTGACCTAAAACAGGAAAGCTTCAGAGATGCTAAAGAAGGAGGATATATGAAATTGGCATAGAAGTTTAGCTTGCCCATCATAGCAAAAAAGGGCTGAATTGAATCCAAAGTTGGTGTTGCCAAAGATAGTATGAACAGTAGCAAAATTCACAAAGGAAGCTAGAGGTTGGCCAAACGCTTCAGCAGAAGTGACCAAGGTTAATCCATTGTATATGGAGCTGCTGGAGAGCAGTGCCAAGGTAAATTGCAGCCTTACTTTCAGAGAGGAAAAGAAAGAGCTTTGTAACACATTGCTAGTTCTGGCTATAGAAAAGGTACCTGTGCAGCTGGTAGGTGTGGGACCTTTTGTAGTCAGTACACAGGAAGCCTGCCTACGGAGTCATCAGTGGAGAAAAAAAGAACCAAACAGTGAAATAACGAAGTCACTACAGAAACACAGTTGCAGTTTCTCTATCAAAACTAAGTCATCAGCATCTATTAAAAAAAAAAAACCCAGACTATTTTATCCATCCTGTTCTCTCAAAATTCTTTCTTATTACAAAGTTATGCGTCCAGCTCTATAGTGTTTCCTCTATTCCTCCTTAAACTTGTACCTACCCAGATTTTAAAGTACTCTAAGATCTGCTGTCTTCCTATGTTGCCTCCAAAGCATGGAAGGAAAAAATACGTATTCAGAATATTTTTTTTTGTTTGCCATCTTATAGGTCTATGGATTTGTAGGAGCTTCAAGCATTCAGAAATCCTTGATAGATTAAGCAATAATAAGGAAAGAATGAGAACAATATTTTTCATTTTCAGGAGCTAGCACAAAAATCTTTGAGAGTAAAATACAGGAGATGGGTAATCTTTTGTAATAGGTCATTTAGAAGTAGCAATAAATACTTTTTTAATAAGGCAAAATATTTCAGGTTGGTAAAAATGCTTGAGATGGATATTCTGCAGTCAAGACTTCCCTTATTTAATAAAGACAAACAATTGTAGTCAGAGCTTTGTCTCGTTGTCACTAAATAATAGAGAAAATATTTTTCCCTCTAAACCAGATGTGTGGGAATTGAAGCACTAGTATGAGAATACAGCATCTACCTTTGATGCAGGAGTGAGGCCAGCTGAAAGGAACAGGAAAGTGCAAAACTGTTTACATAGAGGCAAACTTGCTCAGAGAGAGCATCTTTGCCCAAGCCTGGTAAGCCAGGCAGTGCCTGTCCAGGAGCACTAACAACCACTACTGCAGCATCTACCAACCTAAACTCAGACATCCCCCCCTGTGGAGAGGTATCTCCATAAGAATAGACATGTGAGCAAACCCAGACTTGGCGGCGCCAGTAAGGATGGCTACAGGGAAGATGTAAACAAGGACACACAAGGACGGTTACAGGGAAGATGTAAACAAGGACACACGGGGACAGCCACGTGTGGCACGTGACACGGGAGTGAAGCAGCAAGAAAATGGAGGCAGAAGGTGGAACCAAGGGAGGCGCCTTGAGAGCAGTACCTGGCCAATCAAGAGATGTTGCTTAGCGCCTGGCAGAGTTGGTTACCAATTAGAGTGGTGCTTCCAGTGCTCGGTTAGCGCTGGTGGGTATATAATGAGTGAGCTTCGGGCAATAAACGGCAATGCTTGGATTATATTAGTCCGTGTACGCGTTGTCCATTGATCTCCCACCACACCCCCCGGTTCTGAATAGAGAAGAGAGCTTCATTTAGCAAACTCTGTCTGCATGTATACATTAATATATGTAGCACAAAGTGTGCAATTATAGAAATAGATGTATATATTGAAAGGATTTGTGGAAATTCCTGTCTATTCACAGGATATGAACTCTGTTCTCTGCCCTGTGTGTGAGCTGGG
>VYZX01002550.1:0-18101 GCA_013401335.1 Brachypteracias leptosomus | reverse complement strand
CACTGCTTTAGAGATGAGTCTAAACTGAATCCCTACGAGCACCACACTGTAACCAGAAATCTCTCTCAAGACTGCTTACACAAGATTTAACACATTGTCTTATATCGTTATAGTTTTGTGGAAAACTATCATAGCATCTACTGGAGAGTGCTCGTAAGTCATACAGAGTAATTTTAATCAATAGAATTTTACAGCATAGCTACAGTTCTTTATGAAATAGCACAGGTTCATTAAAATTCTGCAAGAATCATATCATTCACTTTCAGCAAGCCTTTTGAACTCCAAGAGAACCTTTTACTTTCCCCTCTTGGAGGGCTTTTCTAAGAACAGTTTCTGTTTAGCTGTGTTGGTGGTGCTGTGGTAGTTTCTGGCTGTTTAGGAGGCCAGGCATCTCAGCAAGACTTTACATTTCCTGTGGACTAGATCCAAAGTCCGCTGTGTAGTCAGTGAAAGTCTTTGCATTGATTTAAATAAATGTTGGCTCAGGCCCTGTAATACTGGCCAACTTTTTCTCTGTCATAATGGTCATGACAGTGCTTTTAAAAAATCTGTCTCTTTCTTTCTTGGTAAATGTACCATATGCCAGCATCGTAATTAGTTTGGAAAACACTGTGTATATGTTCAAAGGGCACTGAACAGCCCTCTGTATGGAGAACTACCAGACGTGGGAGGATGTTTCTGCTGAGCCGTTAGGCACATGCTTACTGTTGGTATTGCTGCCTCTGCTCTCCACTTCCTGCTGTGGTGATAAGTGTACTGATACATTATTTTTAGAGTGCTGCTGCTTTTTTAGAGTTGTTTCTCCTTTGGAGCTCCAAACCAGAATATCTAAGATTATATGTAGGANCGAGGAAGTCAAGACAGGGAATTGGGGGGGTGCTGCTCAGTGATTTCTCATGCTGGAGACCTTCAGGATGGGTAGAAACACTGCCAAGAGAGGAGAGATTGGAGTTGAGGAAACCCAAGACTGCCCTCAGCCTTGGGGCTTCTGCTGAACTTCCTGCTCCGAGATGAACAGTTGTTTGGGATAGAGCTGAGGAGCTTCCAGGAGACTAGTCATCAAGCAGACACTGCTTTAGAGATGAGTCTAAACTGAATCCCTACGAGCACCACACTGTAACCAGAAATCTCTCTCAAGACTGCTTACACAAGATTTAACACATTGTCTTATATCGTTATNCTCCACTTCCTGCTGTGGTGATAAGTGTACTGATACATTATTTTTAGAGTGCTGCTGCTTTTTTAGAGTTGTTTCTCCTTTGGAGCTCCAAACCAGAATATCTAAGATTATATGTAGGAGATGTTGTGTCTGTGTATAAGACATAAAAAATTGGCTACCATCTTCATTATTTTTCTTGTCTTTCTAGTGAACCAGTTGTTTAGTAACTTCCAATAATCGTATTTAATTTATCAAATGGGAAATACAGTAAAATTGTAACATCAGATCTCTGATTAAGTGTGTGAAGGTGAAGACTTGGAGTTTTTCTTTGCTCTCATATGGTCTTTACCCCTGAAAATGAAATTGCCTATTTTCTGTGTTTGCTTCTAGAAACTGTGCAAACCATTCTAATGTCAGTCTACCTGGTGTGCACATCCCTATCTATGTGATAGATCTACATAGATCTATCTATGCAACTGTGTGGCTTAAGTATAGGATGGAAGTAATAGTGTAACAGTGTATCAGATGGCTTCAGTATTTGGACCTGACAAGTCTCAGTAGTGTCTGCATTTCCCATGTATGCAAAGTTCAATTAATCCCTCTTACCTGGCCTTCTCAGTCCTCCCTTTTGAGTAGTTATGTTTGAAGAAATAAGACTAAGACCACATAAGGCATGATACACAAGACAATCTGACCTGGCAAGTATGGAAAGCTCCCTAATTATTCCTTGGGTCCAAAATTTGGATAGCTCGATATCTCAAAGTAGCATTTTTTTACTTAAAGTAGACTTGGGGTTAAAATACAGATTTAGACCAGTGTGGTGATGAAATTTCTGTTGGGTAAGGAAGTGTGCAACTTATATCTACCTGGATCTCCTGTCTCATATTGATGTGCACATGCTCATGGTTAATTAAATTGATGTCTGCCTTATTATGCTGGCCAGGAGAACCACAGAGCAGGAAATCCTAGTTCCTGCTCCAGAGAGCTTTATGGCCTAAGTACAAGGCTTAAATATTTAAACAAAAAGAGGTAGAGAAAAGTAAGTTAGGGGAGTAAAAGCAACAAGCAGTATTTGGTCAGTATGGTCTGTGGGATGGAACTTTCTACATCCTCCAGCCACCAGAATTTTCCTATAAATGTCATCAGAGTTTGAAGGAGGACAGAGAGGTGCTTTTGCAGATGCCTGTGAATCTGTGTATTCCATATGATGGAAAAGGCTAACTGTAAATTAGTCCCCAGAATATTATGCCATGTTGGTGAAGTGCTCTGTATCAGCTAATTCACCATGACAAACCCTTGATGGGGAGTTCACCCCAAACATTAGAGACAACCTGTGGGAAGGCTGAGGGGGTATTTCTTTGAAAGTTTAATGACTGGGCTTTGGAGATGGATGCTAGGTATACATTAGAAGTGGATGTTTTGGTGGACAGTCAAAAGAAAAAGGTAGACACAATATAGGTTGTGGAGACAATGCATTTCTGATAACAAGTAGCCCCTTGGCATGTTGTCCCCCATGCAGCTAGTGACAGGGAAGAACTCTTGCAAGTAACATTTTTTGCCTCCAACAAGAATCTGCCATCCAGTATCTCTAAGGAAAGTGGCTACTTGTGTAAATGGGACCTGTCTTTTGAGTATGAGAAGGAAGAAAGAACACAGGCAGTAAAAGTAAATTAAAAGTTAGAAACCAAATATGGAAGTGCATAAAAATATAAAAATGGGAATGTAAAATAAGAATATTATATTATGGGTTTTTTTTACAGAACTGAGTAATTTCTAGACGTGAACTCATCATTGTGTGTTGAGGTTATGGTCCGCTTTGATGCTAAGGGGCATCCAACTGTATTTTTGAGGTCACTGTGCTGGGAAATGCCAGCAACAACTGCAAGCCCAGCTTAGGGATGGTTTAATGATAATAGAAGTCTGGAACATGCTTGTTTGCAGCCAGTGACACCCAGCACATCCATTCCTCCTGAACATTAGAAGTAAACTGATTTATTGGTAAAAGAAGTTTGTTCCCTAGCAGTTGCCACATACCACTCAGTCCATTGTAAATTTGTCACATCTCTTTTAAAATGTCAATGAAACACATCTGATAGGATAGAACGCCTTATCATGGTCACAAACAAAATCAATTAGAAGTATTTCAAAACCCTTTTTTCAGAAAAATCTAATCCAAAGATTGAACTAAAAGAAATACATGGCACAAATGAGGTTCCCCATCCTTTTTTTTCCTGAGTTAGATGGCAACAGTAATTGATAAGAATATAAAATTACCTTCTGATTACAGTCTCAAGAAGGGTATTTTGCTGGTCTGTTCCTTACACTTGGCTCGCTATTTTAGCTTTTTAATAGAAGCTGATATCTGGGAAAAAATTTCTGTGTGTAGCACTCTTACCAAGTAAACATTCAGATTGGCATTAGGATAAAACCATGATATTCATTCCCTGCTGTTACCAAAGGTTTGCAGGAAAAGATTAGGTGAGAATGTATAAGTATTTGCAGTGCTCCTAGGCAGGGCTTCACATTAGAGTTTGTTGCCCAGAATTAATATCTTGTTTTTTCCACAACTATTACTCATATGTTCTCAGCTTCTGTGTTTTACTACAAAAGAAAGAAAAACATCTGAAAAGGAACAGGTTTTGTCTCAGCACACATTGATAGAGGCAATGTGATACTCTCTTTAATCTTTTAAAGGTCATATTCTCTCTCCATCCCTTCATTTCTCTTCACTTACAGCTTTTCCTCAAATATTAATGCATGACCATTGCATGCCTGTTGACTATAATTGATCAGAGGTACAGTCATCACATGTAATTACAGTTATCACATGAGGAACTGTGTGAGACTTCTGCAATAACCCTAGTAAGCACCATGTGAGACAGTAGCAATAAGAAAATTTCTCACTTCAGGGTAAACTGATTACTGCAGAGGGATTCAGCTCCTGACTTCCCTCACTTCCATCCCCTTGCCTATCATGTATGCTTTGTTTTCAAGTGCTAGAAGTCTGCATCTCTTTCAGAAACCTCTAGTAGTGACCTAGGAAAACCCTCAGCTGACTGGCTTCATTGATCTGATCTGTACAACAAGTACCATGTACTTGCACACTACAGCTGCTGAGCAATGAAAACTTGGAAGATGCTCTAAAGTAAGTTGCATTCTTGTGTTGTAGAAAAACAGTGGCACATAAGTGTGCCTGTTGTCAATATACAGCATGGGTCAATGCTGGTTATCAGCATCAGGGTTCTCTAAATTTAGCCTGTTAAGTAAGAAATATAGGACCACTCTCAAGCATGAATGAGCGTTTAGATGAAAGTTTTTCACTGACAGCTTTACAAAAATAAATTT
This sequence comes from Brachypteracias leptosomus, assembly GCA_013401335.1. Lineage (NCBI taxonomy): Eukaryota > Metazoa > Chordata > Aves > Coraciiformes > Brachypteraciidae > Brachypteracias > Brachypteracias leptosomus. Next base: position 13,597 of record VYZX01002550.1, on the reverse strand, counting down.
CTTTCCCCTTAAATTGAGCTGGAATAGCAACGATGGTTTACACATTTTGCTCTCAACTGAGAGATATTTTTAATGCATCTTGGAGCAGTGGGGTGCAAAAGTTTGATAGTTTCTTTCCACTGAGTGCACAGAGGATCAAGAAAACCACTTTTTATTTGCTCTGTTTATTTGCTCAAGCTTTGGAGCTGAGGATTTCACTGAAGCCTTTTCTCATATAATACCTTACAGTTTGTCCAGGCTCCACTCTGTTAAGTGCTTAGCCTTACTTGATATGGCAAACATGGTAATATAATCCCAATACATAGAAAGTTATTAATTAATGATAATAAGCTGGTCCTGGGAAGAAAAAAAAAAAGCCCCCAGATCTGTAACATATACTAAAAGACTGAACTGTTAGGAAGTTCTTGGAGCATGATGTGTGATTCTTATCAGGAGAACCAAGAATATGCAAGGACTGAGTCAACTCAGTTTTCACGTACAATATACTTCAGGCAGGCTTATAAAGGAATCATGATGTGAAAAAAAAGCTTTTCTGTAGATTAGTGAGAAAAGGCTTCCAAACTCTTCCTGATTCTTAACTTTCCACCCTTTTTATAGTAGTCTCTCAAATTTTATCCATACATTCTCTGCATATGTGCATGCTCTCACCCTAGTTTTTAATAATTATCTTGTGATGTAACATTCATAGAATCTCCTTTCATTTGAAGCACCTCAGATGAAGAATGGTTTAAGATATTTTGAGTTATGTATCTTATGTTTGGACAAATGTTTCTTTCAGGTTTGGAATCTTTTATTTTTCCAGTACCACTATCTAAACCCAGTATTTTTCCGGCAGTCTCCATTTCAGCTTGTGTTACAAAATGAACAAAGATTGTTCAAGTGCTTATTTTCAGAAGAGGAGGCAGAAGAGATAGTGATTAATTTTAGATTTAAATTCAGTTCAGGTTTAAGTATATTGAAATCTTACAAGATTTATGTTTTTTTTCAAATGATGGCAGCTATTGCATAAGCTGTTCCTCTATCTTGAGATAAAACTTCTTTAAAGTTGGGGGTAGGGGCTTGCTGGCTTCAGAAAGAGCAGGTCTGGACCTTGATATTCAAAGGATTGCAGGATTATATGGTTTTGTCATATTTGTTATTTACTGACCATATAATAGTGAATACTGGCATTTCCCTCCAAAAGATTTTCGATCTGTAATTATGCGACTTAAAAAAAATGTAGTCATCAGTTTCTATCACAAGATCGTACTGTCTTATCAAAGGCTGCTGACCTCTCATTACAAGTCCTGTCCTTATATTAGACCCATCAGCCTATTCAATCACATGCTTAAAATGCAAATATTAGCAGAACTTGGGTAAAAAACTGTGGGGCAGTCACAGTGGTTCAGGATGGGTCTAAGTAATTCCACAAAGAGGATACAGAAGAGCTCTTTCTCGGATTGTAAAACTCAGTGCAATGTGACAGTGTTGTGAACAAAGCCAAAAATATAATACGTTAAAATACTCAGCTTGTGTTGCAGAAAGAAGATTAAATATTTCAATTTGTACTATGCAGCAAGACAATGGTTTTCACACATTTAAAATGTATGTGAAGTCAACTGTTATTAAAGTGTCATTTTTGTAAAACTATTAATATTTTGAATATGGGAAAATGGAAAAGTTTTTAAAAACTTAAATGAAAGCAATAATATTTTTTTAAATTGAGTAAAAAAATTTAATTGCTTCTTTATAGTGCATATTTAACTTTACAGACAGTGATGTCATACTTAAGTAATGCAGTAGTTTAAAAATACTGTACTATTGAATACTTTTCAAGTTCAAAATTGAAATAATGCAAATCTTAAAAACTGGAAAAAAAAAAAAAAGAAATTTTTCATTCTGGAAAATAGCAATGGCCTTATTCAATGAAAAAATAGTTCTGACATCAATAAAATCTGTTCAGTGCTGGCCTGCCTAGACATTATTGCTACCTTTTTCCCAGATGGAAAATTCTCTACTCAAAACTACGAAGATAAAAGACTGTAAGAACCTTTAAATGGTTCTGGGTATTTGACTTCACTCCAACTCAATCTTTGAAATCTATGACTGAAATTTTGCGTGTGAGCATGAACACATGTACCAATATACATCCATAGGCAAGCAATTAGCCTGCTGCCAAGAGGCCAGCAGCATGATATCTGGAAGACCAGACTTGATAATGATCTGGGTCTTGCAAGTGGAAGCTTCATCAGCCTTGTCTTTAATAATGATGAAAAAAACAGGAGATAGTATCAAGAGGGAACCAAGAAAATTATCCTTTCATGTGAACTCTGAGACTTGCATCTTCATCACAAGAAACAAAATTCCTTGTTTTGTTTTTGGTTGATTTTAACTGTCAGGTCACACATCCCTCTAATAGACTTTTAGCACAAGTGTATAATTGTAATTGATCTGTTTTCTGGGTGGATTGCCATAGGGGAGTATTAACCAAGAGTAAAATTAACTGACTTGTATTCCAGCTGTCATGGCATCCTTATGAAAATACAACAACAATGCTGCTTTTCTCTGGATATCAATTCAGTAGCCCTTAAAGACAAAATATGGAACCATCAGTTGCAGGCATCTGCTTCATTAACAACCAGCAAATAAGAAATTTATAATACTGAGATGTCCTTGATCGGTCACAATATAACACTGATGCAATTCACTGCAGGTGGAGCTTCTTAGATGCCACCGCAAAGGCTGTGTGGCTGAGGCAGACAGATATAGATACTTTCTCTCCTGTTCTAGTCAAGCTATAGAATTTGTTATCTCAGTGGAAACAATGGCAAGTTTCCTAAATGGCAAGAGGCAAACCATGTTGATATCTGCATAATTTTTGAAATGCATCTCATACCGAAAAATTTGAACTTTATGGGTTACTCCTTTTAGATTATTATATGAATTTTCTATATAGAAGATTAGGTATTTGGTATCCTAGATAAAGACATGAGTAGGGATGTATATGGAAAAGCAGTATGCATTTAACATTGGATGGCTTTTATCTTTTTTAAGTTAAATTTCAGATCTTTTAATATAGTTGAGCTGAGAGAATAGGAAGGTACTGGGTTGAGGCAGGTAGAGATACAAAAGGATGAAGGAGAGACAGAACCAATGGAAAGTCTTGAGCAAGCTCACTGGTACATGTAATGAGCTGGGAGAGAAAATTCATGCTGAGAAAGAGATTATTTGGCCAAGGCTGAGGTGTTTGTATGAGAAGGTGGAAAGATCTTTATGTGACTGTATGTCACAGAGCCAACCTCAGACTTGAAAATCAATTTACCTAAGTTCTGTGTGCTGTTTTGTTTGGGATTTTTGCTTCACCAGTACAGGCCACACTATGGCCTTGCTCTACTTCCTTAACTCTTAAGGGTGTCTTGATAGATGCGAGTAATATCTTTTATTGTCCCTGAATAGGTGGTAGAGTAGAAAGACAGGGGAAAGTATAGGAACATAAATGAAATAGGACTTTTACGGAAGCATCAACTCAAACCATTTAGAAAGATTTGTGTTATTGCATTTAATTTCCTCCAGATGTTCTTGCAAAGGGGGAATTTGGATTAACCTGGGAAGGTCAAAGGAAAAGCATGATTTCCTGATTTTAAAAATAGGGAAAAAAGGACCCTTCTTCTGCTAGCCTGACAGCTTTACGATTATCAGAGTAGCAATTGATTTTACTTACAGTGTTGTTCCTGCAGAACTCTCAGAGGAGGGGAGAGGGGAGAATTTTTGGAAAAGGCACCACCAGGGAAGCTATTAAAATTCTAGGAACTTGCCTGCCATTCAGAGCCCCTGAAAGCTGATGGGGAAGAGGGCCTCTATGTTAACACTGGATTAAGATTGTTTGCATTTAGTCTGAGTTTTATGTGACTAAATGTTGACACTGACTGAAAGAAAGAACAAAGAAAATAATAAAATGCTATCACCAGAAATAGCTTTAATTAGCATCCTGTTGGGCAATATCAGCAAAGGTTGAAGTATCTTGTCACCCTTAGTCAACTGATTTGCAAGAGATTTACCTTATGGGGAAAAGTAGATGATATTAGAAGACTGAGAAGTAGTTGCTCTGGATTTAGTATGCTCAATGTGATGGAAAACTTAGATGACTCACAGCTGAAGTCATATGAAATAAAGTGATGTTAAACATGATTTTGTAGCCTGAGGAATTAGAGACAATCTGTGTCAATTGTTTATTTGACTACTGACATATCTGTATAACTGCTTTTCTGCTCCATGTTGACTGAGGCAAATTGAAATGTAAGAACACACAGACCCATAAGAGCTAGTAAATAAGAAAGTTACCTTGAATGTCTTCTCTAGGACCTTTCTGTCCCTCCCTAGTCCTCCACCCAGCAAGCCCTTGAAAGAAAATGAAAATAAAGACTATACCATAATATAGAGTTTGGCTGCTGGAAAAATAGGTCATTGTCAAGTCCTCAGTGGTGTGTGACTTTGCTGTTCAAAGATGCTGGTGGAAGTTTAGATAATTTTTCATGAATATTTCCCCAGGGCAGAGAAAGTGCTGTAGTAGAGATGTAGATTGTAGTGGGTCTGTCTGAGCTGATTTTCCCCATACAGCCTTCATGCTGCAGTACTGGAAGCCAGAGGGTGTTGATAACACACACCCATGTTACGACTATCAGTGCCCACACAGCACCAAAGGTACGGGGGGGGGGCAAGATTTGGGAGGGGATACAACCGGGACAGCCGACCTGAGCTGACCAATAGGATATTCCATACCATATGTCATCAGCTCAACTATAAAGGGCGGAGGATGGGGGGATTTGGGGGAAGACGTTTGTCCTCCGAGCAATCGCTCCACGTTCTGGAGCCCTGCTTCCCGGGACAGGCCCGACACCGCCTGTGGTTGGGAAGTAGAGAGTAACGGCTTTGCTGCTTTTGCTTCACGCGTGCGCGACCTTGCTTTCTCTGCTGTTTATTAAAACTGCTTCTTATCATAACCCACGGGTTCTTCTTTTCCATCTTATTCTCTTCCTGCTTGCGTTGTTGACGGAGGTTTGGGGTGGTGGTGGGGGAATGACAGAGGGACTAGGGGTCGGCACCGGGCACCCAGCCAAGGTAAACCCACAACATAGATGTTACTGGTGTGTTAGACAAGCATTCCCCATGTTCCTCTGCTTCAAAGAAATCAGGCTGAAGACCCAAAGTTCCTTCCATCTATAGTAGCAAAATTAGCCAAAATAGAATTTCCCAATCTCAGTTTCATGTCTGCTATTTTGTTGTCTTGACATATTTTGGTATAGGAGTTTACTTAGAGAAACATGCACTGGTTAAAATAGAAACTTATTTTATTCTCCTCCATTGATTGGTCCCTATCTTCCATAATGGGATTAAAATATATTAGTCATTCTTAAACACCAAAAGGCAAAATGTTTTCCTGTGGTGGTTCAATGAATTTTTTTTCCCCCATTTATCTGTTTGTACTTTCACTTAACATAGTTCTGTATTGAAAATAACTACACCCTAAACTTTATGAATTCATTTTCTACTGCCTGTGGCTCTTCTTTCACAGATAATACTGTGTTTTCTTGGCCATGGGGTTTTTTTTTGGGTTTTTTTGGTTTTTTTAGCTGTTTCCAGTTGGGACAAGGATCATCTTTCTGAGTTTCATTCAGAAGCAAATAGTGTTGAATTTTCTTGCTATTTAGTTAAAATCACACTAGAAGTGTGTGAAATATTTTAGGCCTATAAGTGTTTTCAGAAATTACTGTGCAAATAAATAAGAAACAGTTGTAGTCTGATTGAAGACCCTTCATGAATGGGAGGTGGGGGGGAGAGCTAAATAGGAATATATGCTTCAATAGATACAACTGAAACTTTCTAATCTGTTTGGACTTCAGGGCTGATAGACTGGAGGAGCCTATGGGGAGAGGGATCAGAGGGTGTTTGTAGGATTTGGCAGAGTTCATGTAAGGCAAGATGTCATATATGTATCTCTGCAAGCCTGACTGCAGTTGCCACAGTGTGGGTGTCAGGTTTGTGTTCCAGTGTAGTCTGCTCCAAATAGCTTGTTTCCACATGTTTGGTTGGTTTGTTTTAATTTTCTTTTGTGCTTGAAGGTGAATTTAAATGTTGAGGGTTTTTTCTAAATACTATTCCCAGGTCCAGCATCCCTTAGCTTGTCGCAGTGGGCTAAAATGTGAGGCTGTCTACCACATGCATCCAGTTAAGTTGGGAATAGATATTTGGGATCATCTAACTTCCATCTGTGCAATGCAACACATGCTCATTAGCACACCAGAGGATATTTTATTCCTTCTGAATCATAAATGCTGTATAATCCATAGCCTGACTCTGAGAGAGAAATAAAGATACCATAGAAATAACATAAGCCAACTGTAGGTATTTTTTCCCCTCCGGAATCACTCTATGCCGGTGCTCAGTGAGTCTTCAGTCATCTCTTTTCCTTCAAGGATCTGCATTACCCTGAGTAAAAAAACTATTTTCGCTAGAAATTTAATGCCCTCAAACATCATTATGAGCTCTTTGCAGCCTTGCAAACTCAGTCTTTATGTGCGACCCTCTGTTACCAAATCAAACTGATGAAAATATTCCCCTGTGGAAACCATTTATATACTGTGTGTGGCAACAACCACCACAGAATGGCTTCAGTGGGTGTCACCGTGGCAGGCTGGTTAGGGAAGAGGTAGAAAGGGACCAGGAAACTGGAAATAGTTGATAAGAAAGAAATTGAAAGCAACCAAACCACAAAGCCTACTGTGTTGTGCAGAAACCACGTCAGGGTGATGTAAATGGAGAGAGCTGAAGGTGGTAAGAAGCTTTGGGCTCAACACTCCTCTTTCATGCTTAAATTGCAGTTTTCCAGCAGGTGTCTTCCTGATGTCTGCAGCAGTAGATGATTGGATACACAGTTAAGTGTAGCATTTGGTTTCCTCAGAGATGCTGTGCCTTTCTGTGTAGTTGTTAAGCTCCACAGTTTGTCATCAAGGGAAAAATAATGATACTTTCTGTAACCTGCTTGTGTTCTCAGCACAGGAGAATATTATGAAAACATAGCACAACAGCTTTGTCTTTAGTTGATGTTTTTCCTCCTTAATTCACTTTCTATTGTTTTCCTGGTACTATTATGGATAGCAATAAGTGGACAATAGTCTCCCATTTTCTTACCACTAGTGTTCACTGAACTACATTTAATTAAGAGAATGTATATTGACATGCATAACATAATCAGGTCAGAGACTTGAGCTGAAATTGATTGAGTGCAGCTCTTCTACACTTATTTCAATTTATGAATGTTCAGATGCAGATGGGTAGTGAAAAGGTTTAATTTCCATTTGTGGTGTTAGTACAATCTTTATAATGTAAGCATTAATTGAACATGCTCTGTGTTGATGTGGAGCAATCAAGCATGTCCAGTTTTCATAAGCGAAGGTCAGAAGTCAATTTTAAGCGGGTTCCAAGCAGTCTAGTTATAGAAATATATTTACATTTGAGCAGCCATAGTACTAAGGATTGAGTTCCTGGAAAGTTAGCATTAAAAAAAAAAAAAAAAAAAGAAAAAGAAGATAGTAAGTATTTTGGAATAGCAACTCTTGTGTAAAATTAGGTGATATTTTTATTTTTTTATGAGCTATGGAGATGTAGGTGTAAAATAGTTTCCTGCTACAGATCTCTGCAATCATTTCGATTGCATCATCATGCACATAGTTGTAAACCTGGGATTGCATTTCCAACATTTATTCATTAATTATTTTCCTTAAATCTTAATACACCAAGTTGTTTTGACCTGAAAGCCCCATAGCAATAATGAGTTACACTGCTTTTTCAATGTCTGAGACGTTGCAGCATTCTATGCCCAGTGAGGAGTACTCTCTATATCTTGAGCCACAGCAGTATGGGGTGTTCTAAACTCTTGTGTTTTGTTACTGAAAGTGTTTTATCTTTGTAAGATTTTTATTACTTTCCATCTTATCAACAAATGGATATTTTTCTTGCATACTGCATCATGGGCATATGACGGATTTTCTATCATACTTCTTTTCATTGTGTTCACATAAAGATTTGCAAATGTTTAAATGTTGAATAGAAACATGCAAGTAACTGCATTTTGTACACAACAGTAGTGTGACTTATTTATTTATTCATCCACTTACAGGGGGAACAGACCATTAAGGTACACATCTCATTTCCAATTTAGATACCTCATAAATTCTACTGGGTTGATAAATTAATGGAAAGGTCTAGGGTTTTCAGTCTGGGAATTTGTCACATAAACTACTCTTCTTTCCCTTGGGATTTTATTGACCTTGAAAGGAAAATACAACCTCCTGTTTCTGGAAATCTACCTTAGAAATTAAGGGCTATAACTTAAAAGATATTTAGAACAGTGCAGCAGTGTACTGTAAAACACATGGAACAATAATTGATTCCTTTTTTCAGCTGCCAAATAAAAAACCCCACCACCATACACAATTGGTTATGGTTAAATCAGTTTTTCTCAGAAGGTCAAAATGTTGCAAACTTTCCATTTGTGTCAAAGTCCTTGTTTTCCCCTGAATTGAAGAGTTTACTATATTTTTGTGTTCATGTAAGGAAGGTAGCAAAGGACTTTAATTAGGTAGTTGGCATTGCTCTTTTACACTAAGAAATTTCTCACAATTGGTGCAAAGCTCCTTGATTCACTCTTCCCTTTGTCCTGCAGGCTTTGAGCCTGTGTTTCCTGAGAGAAGCTGTGGGGCATCCAGGGGACATAGCCCCTCTGTCATTCTGCCTTGCCAAGGCTCATTTTTTTTATCTCCACCTGAAAAAGAGAAACACTCTAAACTCACTGGATTTGCCTATGTAATGAGAATACTAATCAAACTGAGAAAGCCATTCTTTCTCACATTGACACATATATACAAAACAACAACATATGCCATAGCTTCTCAGTCAAGACACCCTCTTGGAAGGTGGAAGCCAGCTTCAATAGGCTGTGAAAGTTGAATCCAGTGTTTTCCACTGAGGAGGTGATTACTCTGGCCAGTAAGTTCTTATTTGTGATCATTCAGTCATCCAGGTGCGTATACTACTCCTTAAAAATCAACAGAAAACATTTTGACCAGCTTCTAATTTTTATGCTCTTAAATATGAAGAGCAGCAGGCAGGGTGATTTCTTTTTTTGAAGTTCCTGACTAATTCCTATTGATTCATAAGACATTCAGAAATTAAGATGTTTCTGAAGTTCTCACAAATGCTTTTGCCATCTGTATACAGCTTTGATATACCCTAAATTATTTGCCTGAAATGGAGCTTTTTGAGGGAATAATATGGAACCAAGATGTGAAATAATAACAGTTTCTCTGTGCTAGACATATATTAAGACAGAGACATGGTGAGATTTAAACAGGCTCCAAATCAAATTCATATCTGGCATACTTTTCACTGTTAATCATAAATGTCAATATCCCTTGATGTACATCTCTCCCACCTGTGCTCTGTTCTTGCCTTATGTGGATACATGATACAACAGGTAAAAGTTGTGAGGGCCCAATCCTCCTTTTACATGGCTGGCATGAAAGCAGAGTAATCTCCCTGTGGCTGTAGAAATGGAAATTACAAAGCCTCAAACAAGCAGAGAAAAAGAAACAAGAGGTCACCCAGCTCCTTCGGTTTCCAGTATCGGTGTAGTTGCCTAGCTAAGGTGAAAGGATATTATTTAGCCTTGGGAATATACTGCATCTCCTCTGAACAGTAGGAAATCCTGACTCTTCAAATAAAAGTATCTTGTACACAGTTTATATGTAACTGGCAATTACTAATAGTGTATATGTCCATTTGTATGAAAGGTGATATGCAAAGTGGTAGGGAGCATGTCTGATTCTTCCTATATGCACAATTTCTTGGGCTAACATTCATTTCTGGTGTTAAATTATTTGAAAGAGAGAAGCAAAATTTTACCCTACATTTGAACAGAAGCAGCACGATAATGAACTTCTGTTGTCTAATTGTGATTGACTGCAGCAGAGGATGACATGTTGCTTTCTGGAAAGGTGGTCCTCAATGCGTCCATTTGATACTTGCCCAATGCTCATTGACTAGTGATTATTGACCTTGCAGACCTTATATTTGAAGCTGCTTTTAAACACAGAGTCAGACTGGCTGATCAGACTTTCTGGAAAAAAATACCTCTGTAAAAGGAATGGTTCCTACGAGACGTATAAAAGTATTGTATACTACCCAATCAGGACTAGCTCTACTTGAGGGAGGTCAGGTAGACCTCTGGATATGATACTGAATAAATATTCTTCAGGAAAACATTCTTTTCCTTGTTATTATTCATTTTCAATTAAGCATATTGTGGTTATCTTTAGAGTAATGGTAAAATCACCAGATTGATGATATGTTTTCAAATAATTTACTTAATACATTTCCTAAGTGTTTCTGCTCTAATATAAAAACCTGATCCTGAATCATTGTGCGGAATAGTGGGAAACAATGTCCCACCATGAAGTTCTCTAAGGCACTTGGTCTCAGCAGGCTCAATGCAGTTGCATCAGCTGGACAGCTAGATAATACCCTGCATTTCTACATGCTGAGAGCTGCCACAGTCACAGAGTGTAGGTGGACTCTAATGGAGGATTTCAGTTCTGATTTAGCTTTAAATATCTTAAGTTTATCTACAGCTGCTATGTTGGAAAGGACCAACAAGTCTAGGACTCCATAAGACTGCTCCCTCCATTCATGTTGAGATAGATGGCACAGGGGGGCCTTAGCTTCTGGCATTTCTTTTTATGGTGGTTCAGGTATTTGAGCACATGTTAACTGTCCTAGCTTGAGTTAGACCAGAACTAATTCTGTTCAGTGATTTCACTTTTCAGCTGTATGTCCTAAGTAACCGCACTTTCTGAAGTTAACAGCATATTTTTGAAGACAATTTCTGCTTTTAGAAGTGATAACACTCAATGTTTATAGTTGCTACTAAGGGATGGTGTGCAGAAAGGCTTTTGCTAATACTTGCTCGTATGAAGACCAAGGTCACTGCTAAATGCTGTGTGCCGTGTTTGGGTGATGCAAAAAGTAAGAGGCCCCACCTGTGGGGAGGAGCAGACAGGATAGGTAATCCTAAACTGACCAATAAGGTCCATATATGTCATATTCAGGATAAAGCTGAGGGATCATGAGAGTCAAGCTCTCTTCTTCAATACCCGGGGTCCTAGGAGGACTCTGTCCATTCTACCTTCAATTCTAATCTGTGCATTCCTGAATACAGATCCAGAATCCAATTCCTGTCTGCCACTGTGGTGATGATGACATAATTTCCATCAGGGAGTTTAGATTTGATATAGGTATGGTATATATTTGCATGTATTTGATTTTATTGTTACTATTATTACTTTCCTTAAAGCTGTTCTAGTTTTCTTTTCCAATCTCTAAGTCCATCTCCCTTATTCCCTTTCTCTTCCCTTTGGGAAGGGAGAGGAGTTAATAGAGAGCATCTGTCATTTGTCTAGTGGCTGGCCCAGTCCTAACCCTTGACATTGACCCACAAACACAGAGGAGGGTGGTGGGGACGAGTGCCCTGGGCAATGTGTTGAGCTAAATTTATCCTAAAAGCCCAAGACCTTATTGTAGAACTTGCAGAAAGGCATGTATTCAACTAAGGTACTTTTATGGAACAATAGAGGCTTGATTTCTCCATATATTCACCTATATTCACTTTCACAAGTGAATTTCTAGGAAAATTGTGATAGTCAGTATTAAAAGATAGACATTTGTGTAATTCAGCAGTTAAAGAATCCTTTTATTAAATCACAATCACAATGCTATTAAACAGCTCTTAGATGCCTATTTATTCAAAGCTTATTTTATGAGCTGACAAGACTACCTAATTGGTCAAGAAAGCATGCAAAGCCTGTTCCTCAGATCAGAGATTTATACCAAATTTTTTAATGTTAAGACTTTTTTACCTTTGCAAAAACTACCAATGTCCTTTCTAATTATTTGTAGGGAAAACACTTTGCTGGTGTAACAGTTTAAAACCAGGCTTCTCTACTGCTTTTACTAGTTTTTAAATCTGCCGTTTGATCCCCTGTAGCAAGAGTGCTTTTCATGACAGAAAAATTCCCAGCCAGTCTGCTTATAGGCTTTTTTTGTAAGGAAGATGTTAAATAAATATAATATTTTTTTTTAAAGAAGAAGTCTATGATGGGAATAGCAGTAAATTACACAGAAGCAGTGAGGTTGAAGTCTGCAGCAGGAGTAAGATGTATGTGCATAGACTGTTCCATGGGAGGATGGGAGAAATGCCACCAGACTGTTTAGGAACACAGACCTGAGAAAGATTAAAGTTCAGCAAGGACATGTAACTTTCAGGAAAAACCAGGCAGGAAAGAGAAACAAAATGTGGTAATCTGGAAGAAATGCAAAAGTTCTGCCAGATGGCTGGGTGGGTTTTTGTTTTGCTCATTAAGGAGCAATGGTAAGCAGAAATAGCAAAAGAACACCAGGGTCTCACAAACTAGATTTTCTAGCCATATCAAATATGAAAGCCTTCTGCTACTTTGGCTTTGAGCAGTTTCTAAAACATGGGAGATATACACGAGGGGCTGGAAGAAAAATTTTTTTACAAAGTTAATTCTTAAGTGAAATCTCCAAACCCTGAAGTGTGCTTTCTGTAAAGGTATGTATAAAGCAACATTGAAAAATCTGACTTTCAGAATATAAATTCCCAGGAATTCAAGTGGTTAGGAACAGGCAAGAGATTTTTCTAGATTTGGACTGTCTGCTGGTTTGGAGTAAGAGCAGCTCACACCTGAGGTCAATGTAGCAGAAAAAGATGACTATGTAACTAGAATAGTAGTTTAGACGTGCTTTTCCACTGAATGGATAATCAGTTTAAAGCATTAGTAGAACTGAAAACTCCATCTTGCTGCTCGATATTGATCTCCTTCACAAGGGTTTGCTAGAAACATTTCAAAGACTTTTTGACACATGCAGACAAACATAATTTCTCTTCATATATCATAGTCCATTTGGTTTTGATGTAAATATTGAAAAGGTCAAGCAATGCTATTTTCCTTTTTCTTTTTGCTCTCTCAGTCTAAACATTTTACAACACTATATATGACATATCTTGGGGGGTGTAGGTGTGGGGCAATCTTTGTGCCTACATCCCCACTTCAAATGTACCTCATACACCAAATATATATCATGTACCTGCACCTCAAACTAAGACTCAGCATTGCTTTTTGCTACAGTCAGTTAAGAAATCCATGTTGACAGGAGTGAATTGGGGGATGCAGCTGTGCAGGTAAACCACATGGACAGTCAATCTATAGAGCTTGCTGGAGGAAGGGAAGAACAATGCTGACAATTTTTTTACACTCTTCATGTGTTTAATGAATGTGATGGAAATCTGAGAGCCTGTGAGAACTGGAAAGGATTTTGACTTTTGAAAATCATATCATAAAGAGCCACTGGTTCACTGAGCAGAAGAGAAAGTGCTTGTTTCAGGAAGATGAACTGTGACAGTTTTATCAAATTTTTAATTTGTGTTTTAAGGAAGTCTAAGTCTTTCCGATACAAAGCTTAAAAAAACTGTGGGGAGGTATCTCCA
>VYZX01002548.1:32429-47698 GCA_013401335.1 Brachypteracias leptosomus | reverse complement strand
GAGTTGTAGCAGACACAGAGAGGCCCGGAGTCAGCAACAATTCCAGCGAGGAAGGGGCAAGTGGAACTTCCTGTGTCCTTTTATAGAGTGTGGCAGGAAGGGGAGTGGAATAGCCTCTCCACCTGTCCCTCCCCTTCCCCAAACCTTAAACCACAACAGCCCCACATCTGCCAGTAGGGAAATAAGGCTGGGTTCAAGTTCGAAGTGGTGATCAATTACTAGTAGTATTCTTCAGGAATTAGTTCTGGAGTCAATATTGTTTAAAGTCTTTATTACCTATTTGGATTATATAATAGACTCCACACAGTAAGTCTACATATAATATTAAATTGTGTAAAGTAGTTGATACACTGCAGAGTAGAGTTGCAATTCAGAGAAACCTGAACGAGATGGAGGAATCAGCCAGTGGGAACCCCAAAAAGCTCAGCAAATGCAAATGTCAAGTCCAGCACCTGAGGCAGGACGACTTCCTTCAACACTACAGGCTGGCAGACAGCTGGCCAGAAAGTAGCTTTTCAGAAAAGCATCTGGGAGTACAGGTGGATCGTCCAACTATGAGTCCTCGTGGCAAAAGCCAATGGTATAGCATCCTGGGCTGCATGAAGAAAACTGTTTCAGCAGGACAGGGGAGGATGATCTTTTGCCCCTATTCAACACTGATGAGACTGCAGTTGGAGTGCTGTGTCAAGTCCTGGACAAGTGTGAAATGGATACAGTAGACTGAACTCAGCAGAGTCAATGAGATGACTATGCAGCAAGAGCCATGTCATATAAGAAGACAAGAGAGTTGGCTTTGATCAGATGGGGCCTTTTCTGAAAGCTGCGCTATGAAAGGACAAGAAGAAACAGACAAAAGTTGCAATGTCTCAATATAAGAAAGGTTTTTTTATAATGAGAGTGATCAAACACAAAGAGGTTGCTGAGAGTTTGTAGAATTTCCACCCTTGGAGACATTCAAAACTTAACTGGTCAAGGCAACAAACTCAAACTGGATTTGCTTTGAACTGAAGGTTGTACTAGGCGGCCTCTAGAGCCAACTCACATGTTTCTGTGATTCTATGATTCTTTGAAAAATATTCTTGTTGCATAGCCCAAGTAGTAAGTGTATTTATATTTTACTCTTTACCATTTACTTTAGTCCAGTCTCACCACTGTAGTGAATGGAAATTCATCTTTTTACTTTTCTCTTTTTCTTCCATACTTTTTTCTTTTAAGTGTGATAGAATGGCACAAAATCCTTATATCCCTTTCATCTGCTTCTGAAGAATCTAACTGCCTCCAAAGTACTTCCCAAGAAACTGTCTGGCATAATTATGGAGCAGAAGTCTTCCACATTTATCTGTCTTATGCTATTATAGCATGGAATAGAATCTGAAGATTTTGTTTCTGTGAAACAGAATAAAAGCCATGTTTATATAACATGGAACAGTTAGAATGTCTTCTTTCTTTTCAATTCTCTTAAACACTCTTTTCTCTCTGCCTTATCGTTCAATATCCTGATATTTATTAGGGAGCAGTACCTATACTTTTGTACACATTTTACTTCAGGTTATGCTTTCTTATATAAGAAGTACTTCTTCTAAAAGAAAGTTATTTCTTAGCTGATAGGCACTTCTGAATCTTAACAGCAGTGACCTTCTCTAAGCTTTCTCAATATGATATATATTCTATGACAAGACTTTTGCTCTTGGTAGCAGCTTAATGGATATTAAGTAAAGGGATACATAAAGTGTTTGCTGTGCTGTTATATTCAAGATATGTGACTTGTGTTTTACACAGACAAAATTATAAAAAGAGTATCATTATTATTGAATAATTGCAGGGAAAGGTGTACTCAGCTATTATTTTTGCCAATTATTTTAAGTAATCAGAGTTCCAAACTTCCAATTTTGATGTAAAATCTGAATACTTGGTCATTTATTCACTGTCATTTTAGATCATATTTATTGATGCTCTTGACTGCAAAGACTTTGATGTGTAGGCATGCAGTTTTGATAATATTTAAGTAATTTATTGTAGTTCTGCTAGTGGTTGACTACAATTTAAAATTTCCTTCCTGCATGAATAAATGTTCTTTAAAGACCACAGGCAACCTGAAGACTGAACTTTAACAGCTGGAAAGATATGCTATCATATCAAAAAAAAAAAAAAAAGTTTTTTGAAGCACTTCGAATTCTAGTAAAATCACTCTTCAGACATTCCCAGAATGCCCCCCCACATCATAAACATTAAATCTGTTGAAAGAGAGAGAGGGCAGGTTTGAAGACACCATCCTGTTCACAATCACTGCAGCTCTTATATTGTGTTTCAAGCTGTTAAATATTAATAGATCAAGAAGTGGAAGATGAGTCTCTTGCTGGGTAAGTGCCACCGACTTCACCCATAATTCTTCTGGCATTCTCTTTTGCCCAGTTAAGAGCTTTCAGCAATTAACAAAAAAAACCCAAACAAAATAAAACAAAACAAAACCAAAACCAGGAAAAATACTATCTCCAACTTTTTGAGTTAATATAAGTATTTAGTTGACAATTGAAGCATGTATATACTTCATGAAGCAGACAAATTGTTTAAGTCTATTCTAGCACCTGATTGCACACTCAAAACATGTGCATTTGTTCTTCTAGTAGCATACTAAGTAAAAGATGACACCCACCTGTTGTTTTCTTTTGCAACACAGAGTTGGTTTATGTATATAAACAGCAGAACAGAGCTCTTGGCTGGGAATATTATATTATAAATAAAATCCCCGGCACGCTGAAAAATATGGTGTTGGTTTCCTCAAGTCACAGCTTTTCCCAGGTAATTTTTTGCAGTAGCATAGATTTCTCCTCTCATTTAATACATTGTGGGCTTGGGTTTTGGGATGGGGTTTTTTGGCTCTTGTTTGTTTGTTTGTTTTGTAGAAAGTATTCATAGTTGTCAAATCATCTCCTGTTCTGCGTAAAGCACCTGAATTCCCGACTTGAAATTATTCAGTCCCTGAGTCAGTAAGATGTGTACCACCCAAATCTGAATAAGAGACATAAGCATTACGACCGTTTGAACTACAACACCTGTGCTGCACATCCCACTTTATTAGCTTATGTCATAATGCACTGTTGGGCAGATAAATTGTCATTGGTTGAAGGAGGAATAAGTATACATACAGAATTTCTCAACATCTAACATGTTAGGACAACTACACTGAGAAGAGCAAAATAATGAAGACATGGGTATATGCAGAATTCTTCCTTTCACCCGTGTTTAATGCTTTATTTCAGGAGCAACATTTTGTTATCTTGAAACATAATTTAAAAAAATATTTTGACATCTAGATCGTAAGATTATTACCTTACTCTATTAGAAGACAGCAGCTTATAGTTTGGCAGCCATAAACCATCTACAATATGTAGTTCAGTCCTCTTGGGATAATCACAGAATGATAGGGGTTGGAAGGACCTCTGGAGATCATCTAGTCCAACTCCCCTGGCAAAGCAGGTTCATGCACAGCAGGTTGCACAGGAACATGTTCAGGTGGGTTTTGAAAGTCTCCAGAGGATACTCTACAATGTCTCTGGGCAGCCTCTTCCAGTGCTCCACCACCCTCACAATAATGAAATTTTTCCTTGTGTTTAGGTGGAACTTCCTGTTTTCCAGTTTGTGTCTGTTGTACCTTGTCTTATCACTGGGCACCACTGAAAAGACACTGGCCCCATCCTCTTGACACTCAACCTTCAGATTTTATAAATATTGATAAGATCCACACTCAGCCTTCTCTTCTCAAGGCTAAATAACCCAGGTCTCTCAACCTTTCCTCATAAGAGAGATGTTCCATTCCCCTGGTCATCTTTGTAGTCCTCTATTGGATTTTCTCCAGTAGTTCCCTGTCTTTTCAACTGGGAAGCCCAAAACTGGACAGAGGACACCAGATGTGGCCCTCAACAGGGCAGAGTAGAGGTGGAGGAGAACCTCCCTTGACCTGCTGGTCACACTCTTCACACTCTTCCTAACACACCCTAGAATACTATTGCCCTTCTTAGGTACAAAAGCGCACTGCTGGCTTATGGTTGCATTCCGCTTCTCCAGCTTCTCCATCTCTCTCTGGATGACATCCCATCCCTCTGGCTTGTTAACTGCACCACTCAGCTTGGTGTCATCTGCACACTTGCTGAGGGTGCACTCAATCCCATTGTCTATATCATTGATGAAGATATTAAACAGCATTGATCCCAGTACGGACATCTGAGGGACACCACCTGTCACCAGTTTCCATCTGGACATTGAGCCACTGACCACTACCCTCTGGCTGCAACCATCCAACCACTTCCTTATCCACTGAATAGTATCTCCGTCAAATCCATATCTCTCCAATTTAGAGAGAAGGTTGTCGTGGGGGACCATGATCTTCCCAGAAACAGAGGTGAGGCTGACAGGTCAGCAGTTCCCAGAGTCCTCCTTTTTACCCTTTTAAAAAATGGATGTAATGTTTCCCTTCTTCCAGTCACTGGGGACTTCACCTGGCTGCCATGATTTTTCAAATGTGATGGAGTGTGTCTTGGTAACTACATCAGCCAATTGCATCAAGGCTCTTGAGGTACATCTCATCAATTCCCATTGACATGTATATTCATGTTCCTCAGGTGGTCATGAACCTGATGTTCTCTTACAGTGGGAGAGACTTTGTCCCCCTGGTCCCTGTCTTGTCGTCCATCCACTCAGGTGATGTGAGGAGAGAGGTTCCCAGTGAAGACTGAGGCAAAAATTTGTTGAGTATCTCACCTGTTGTTACCAGCTTGCCAGTCTTGGTCATTGGGATTTGGAGTACACTTTCTTTTACCTTCCTTTTCTGCTTGACAGATCTGTAGAAGCCCTTTTTGTTCTTCTTTGCATCCCTTGCCAAGTTCAGCTTCAGCTGCATCTTTGGCCTTCCTAACTCCATCCCTACACAACCGAGCAATGTCCCTATACTCTTTACAAAATACCCATCCCTGCATCCACTGCCTGAGCATTTCCTACTTGTCCTTTAGTTTCACCAGTATGTCTCAACTCAGCCATGCTGCTCTCTTGTTTTCCTTGCCTGATTTCTTACATGTGGGGATTGAGAACTCTTGTGCTCTATTGAAAGCATCCTTAAAGATCTGCCAGCTCTATTCTGCTGCCTTGTCCCTGAGGGTCATTTCCCAGAGGGACTTTTTCACTAACTCCTTGAAGAGCTATAAGTTTGCTTTCCTAAAATTCAGGGTCTTGACTTTACTCCTCAACTGACCTATATCCCTCAGGACTGTGAACTTCACCGGTGCATGATCACTGCAGTCCAGACTGCCTCCAGAAGGCTTTGTCAATAGGCTTCCTTTGATCAGGCGGCCTGCAATAGACACCAACCACAAGTTACTCTTTCTTACCTTGATCTTTAATTCTTACCCACAAGCTTTCAACCTACTCATGGCTATTCTTCAGGCACAGCTCTTTACATTCTATCCATTTCTTGGCATAGAGGGCAATGCATTCGCCCCTTCTTCCTTGTCTGCCCTTTCTGAACAGCCCGTAGCCATACTATTTCCTTGTCATGATGATTTTCCAGACTGAAGATTTAGATGAATATTCCTTGTTTTCAAATCACTTTCTCATCAAAAGAAAAATACTGCTCACCTAGGACAGGAATGACATTCATTAATAAAAAGTGCATTAACTTGCTTTTCTTTCTTTTGCTGTTGTTTGTGGCTTTTTTTTTTATGACAAACCATTTGTTGTCTTAAAAGGAACAGACCAATTACTAAACTCTGCGTTAGTAAGCACCTAATTCAAGTTAATGGGGTTACTCTCAAATAGGTCACTCAGGGGAGAAATTCAGACAACCAATAAAAGCTTTCAACAAAAGAGCATTGTTCTTTACAAGAGCCAGAACTAAACTCAGCATTATAATGGTGCTTTATGAAAATTAAAAATGTTACATTAGAATTATTACCTACTCTAAAACAGAGTACTTCTTCCCAAAACATTATTTTTAGCAGCCAAGTGACTCCCTTCTGCTTCCTTTCCCACTCCCCATCACTTCAGTTCCTTTTAGTAACAGCCTTGTTCATGTAGCTTTAGAAAAAAAAAAAATTTTGACTTATAGCTAAAACACTCTAAAGTTGAAAGTGTTTTTTCTACATGAGATGTTGTTGTTGTCTATAAAGCATATTTATTTTCTGTGGCTTAAAGTAAAGCTCTTTCCATTGCTAATGCAAAGGTTCTCTTCTTAGCAAGTGGCTTCAGTCATACTATTTCATCATTATCCACATTTTATGCCCATGTTATTTTCTCTTCCATCAATCTCTAATGTCAAAACTTAAATTGGTTGTTGTCTCTACTGTTTTCAGACAAAATAACTCCATTTAATCATGTATCCCTAGGAGAAGAGATGTTTCTAGAACAGAAAGACAAATAAACAGAAAAAAATAAGCAAAAAGGTATAAATCATGCCAGGTAGAAGCCACAGGATCTTACTATTGAACCAGAGCAGTTGGCAAAATCTTACTTTTCTGTCTCTTTCCACTGCAATTTTCTTTATGATCTCAGTATATGTTATCACATTAATGAAACACAGCTGACGTGTAAACCTCTATGTGGCAGGTACTGTGGCATTTCTAATTTTCTTCTAAATTAGATATGTGTGAATGTAAAGGGGTTACTTGCTTGATGTTCTATAAATAAGAAAGATTTGCAGAAAATGAGCATGTGCAACCTGACAGCTAAATATTATTTGCACCCCATGAATCTAAGCAGATATTCTATGATTATCACTGCTAGATAGAACCTGTCATTATCTTTTCTATTGTGATGGCTCTTTGCATTGTAAGGGAACAAGCAAATCGGTTTTTTTATAGTTTTATGTCAGTATGAACTATTACAGATATCAGCAAAATGACAAATGTATAACTATAAATAAATATTTTTGAGAAGACATGTGTGATTATATACAGAGAGACTGCTTATACAAGTTGCTGAAACACTGAAAGTGTAGACTGAAACACTCTGAGAGTGTTAGCGTTACACAGGATATATGTGAATAAAGCTGCTCAGATCAGGTGACATATTTGAGATACGAGTCTTCTATGCCTTCATTTCTAGTTTCTGTAATCTTGCTATGTATAAAATTAAGAAGTGGAGGGAACTGACAGGAACAGAAATTATAAGAAGTTAGAGAAAAAAATAGAACAACTTAGCTTCTTCTGTGGAGTGTGATCTTTATGGGAAAAAAGACAAAAGGAAGGGGTTTTTTTCCTAGTCTATTTTTTTCTATTATCTATTTCCTACATCCTTTCTCAACTAGAAAATGTTTGGTTTTTTAAAAATTACATTTTCTTCAAAGATATATTTTTAGAATTAGAATAGAAAATGAAATATTTTTCTTTTGAATTTGTCACTGTGATTTTTTCAATGCAAATTGGCAAACGTTAGTTAAAATATTAAAAAATGTAAGCTCTTAAAACATATCTATAAATGATCTTTCATGTTTTGCAGAAAATGTAAATAGAGTTCCTGTTAAGACTTTAAGTTGGCAAAGATTCTAGAAATTTTTACAAGATTGAATACTAGGGAGAAATTATGAAGACTCCATATTCTATACTTATGAAATATAGAAGGAAGTTTTAGTTGTTCCTAAAAATGCTTAAATCTACAGTGATCTTTCCAAACTTGTTTGACTTTCCCAGATGGAAAGTATGAGTATGAACTGTTGTTGTTTGTAGAGAGTTGGTCAAAAGTTGTTTATTTTCAGAATTGCAGCCATTCTCCTTATCTTTTTATGTAATTGCTAATCATGTCACCCTTTCATGAAGAGGAATGGTTTTACATATTTCTTGAATTACAAGTACTGAGTTTTCTAAAGACATGATCACTGCTGTAAAATAGAGAATGCACTTAAAAAGCATGCAGTAAATGCCCAACATCATTCTTAATACATTTATTCTGTAAAACCTGTAAATCTTTAATAAACAATTATAATGTATGATGAATTCCTAGATATTGCTGAACTGAGGAAATTTGCAATGTCTGAGAGGTGAATACGATGCATGAAGGACCAGAAAGAAGTTCCCAAACATCTGGTTACTATGGCAGGGACAAACAAGAAATAGCTGCTGGGTCACCTTTTTAAAGACTATGATCATAAATACCATAGTAAGAAGGGATGGAGTGAAAAGAAGATGAGCTTTAAACCTGAATGATAAAAAGTATTCATATATCTTAAGCACTCTCAATACTACTAGAGTTAATGTCTTCACAGTTCAGTAGGGAACATACAGGATCTACACTTGGATCCTGAAGCAGTCTTCATTTTGCACCAGAATGAAATAGAATTGTAGTTTTAATCCACAGGATTATTTTTATCTGTTCTCCATGATTCCTTAAAACAGAAAATTAACTGCAATGTGTGGGTATTAATGGAAATGTTGGATACAGCTCTTACATAAATTCAAACAAAAATTAAACTTTTACTAAGCAGTCATATTCCTAAGGCTAAATGGGTTCTCTTGTTAATGCAACAGAACCAAAAAACAATTTGAAAAGTAGCTTCTGGCTTCTGTGATGGGACACTGCTCTGTGAGGATGGTGATAATAGTGACATGGAGAGTTTTTCTTTGTACTAAGTGTTTGTATAAGTCTTTTCCTTGTACTAAGAGTTCTCACAGTGTGATCACAGTTTTACTAATTCCTCTAGCTGTTACAATAATAAAAAAAATTAATAATTTTTACAAGGAGGACTTTATTTTATGAAATTCACAGAATTGAGGTTTGTCTATTCCCTTATACGCTGCTCCAATACTGAGAACACAAGCAAGTGGGTTTCTCAACAACTTCTAAACTGTGTAATTTTAATAATTGACTGATTTCTACCAGCTGTGGGACTACCACAATGATTCCTCCTCTTTGTCCTTTAATATGAGTCCATTTCTTTGTTCAAACTTTAAAATAAAAATTACTTGATGCTTTTCATAGCATAATACTTTTTAGTACTTCTACATCTTGTTATGAATAAAACCAAGCATTTTCTTTAGTATTCAAAGTTCATTTTTTACATATATAATCCAATTAATCAGTAAATACAATTATTCATTAAAATCATTAAATATTTTTGCACCTTATAAGGAATTACAAGTCAAAGAAAAATATTTTTTAAATGGACATGCAAAATGTATCTATGAAACAGGATGAAAGTAAGCACCATTTTTTTAGAAGCCTTTTAATAGTCATGAAATGGTCATGATAAACACGTATCGTAAGCTTGGGAATAATGCATAGTATAATGAGAAGCAAACAGTTCAAAGGAGATTCTACTTTCTCAGTGGTAACCATTCATGACTATAAAAGGCATGTAACAGAGGAGGAAACAATCAAATAAAAAAACCCCAGAAAACCCATCAGAATAACTTCTTTGCATGTGACTATGTAACAAATAAGTCACAGCACCCTGAATATGTTGAGTGGAAATAAACTAAATGTATTAAAATAAAAGGTGCAGCCTTCTGTGCAGAACAAATACCATACAATCTGAATATGACATTAAAGAAAAAAAAAATTTAAATCCTTTCTACACAGGTAATATTTTATAGATTAAAGAAGCACATAACAATAAATATGGTCTCCATAACTCTAGCCATACTTACTTAAAGATATAGCAATGCAAAATATGTAATTTTAAATACAATATTTGAGCTGACTCTGCAGACAATTAACACTTATGGAAAGTGCTTGGACAATGAAGACATGTTTAAATTCTACTTGATATGGTCAGCATTTTATTAAATAGTCTATGTCCCCGTTTAAGGCTCAGGGCAACCCCCCACGGAGCAGAATTTGTTTCATCCCTCTTCCCCCTCCCTTCTTCCCTCCCAGGGGAGGAAGAAAGGCCTCACACAAAAGTGGAAATCAAGATTGCAACTTTTAACAGGGAGTAACAAAAGGAATAACAAAGGAAGGGAAATATACAGCGGTATTAAGGGAAGGTATACAACACCGATCCTCGGATCTTGCTGGATTCCTCCCCAGCCACGTGGAGTTGTAGCAGCCACAGAGAGGTCCAGAGCAAGCAGCAATTCCAGCGAGGAAGGGGCGAGCAGAACTTCCTGTGTCCTTTTATAGAATGTGGCAGGAAGGGGAGTGGAATAGCCGCTCCACCTGTCCCTCCCTTTCCCCAAACCTTAAACCACAACAGTCTAATAGATACTCAACTGAACATTGTCTCACTGACATAATAAATTGGTTCTGAGTGGGAAAGGTAGGTAGGAGAATGGAACTGATCAGGCAATTTTGGGTCCCCCTCTTCCTCAGACCTTTGACTTGCTGAACAATTTTAGGTACATCTACACTCTGCCTACTTAACTTAGGCATTGTCATGTCCCATTAAACATATAGGAAATATTAATTAACTGGTTGTTTAACTAGTGAACCATTATATAAAATGTGAACATTGTTTTCTTACACTTGTAAATAAGCTCTAAATAAGTGATAAACATATATATAGTAAGGGCTTATAGATATGTAACTGAAGTTTGTCACATGAAGAATATTTTTGCTAAATACAAAGGTATATAAGGCAGTTGAGTTCCCAGAGGGCTAGGCAGTGTAGAAATTGTTTGGACTTAGGAGGGCTCTGGGTGACAATATCTAAATTAAGAAGGACTGACATGAGCTGGGTTTCCTTCATCCATGTGGCCAAACACTGTAATATATAAATTTTCAAGGTTATGGCACTTGAACACTAAGCTCCTTTTGGCTTTTAATGACACTGAAGAAAAATCTGAGACCTTTCCTTCATCTCCCTTTTTTAGCAAACTTCTCTTTAATAGTCTCTTCCTTTTCTTTTTATCTTTGATATCATAACACCTGAAGTGGTATCAGAACTTACTAGCTTTCTGTTTACGGGAATGTGGGGTAGATTGAAGATGTCAAGTATTTCAGAAAGAGGTAAAAGCTGGTATAAAACTATGATGTTTCAGGCTAGTAACAATGAAGAGTGACTATACAGTATGAATAGTAGTAACTCAATGAGAAATTTTAATACAGTAAAAATGTTGTTAAAATAGCTTACACATATAGGTTGCCTGAAGTAGCTGTACATCATACAATCCTCAGTATCACTTCTGTCACCCTAAAATGTTCCATGAACCACAGAGAAGGTTATAATAACAAGCAAATTAGGAAATAAGTCACTTTCCTATCCTTGGTATTGTCACCACAATTATTCTGTTTCTCCAAGTTCTTAGAAAATGTTATCAACATTCAACAGAAAGGTGTCTACTTATTTTGTTTGTGGATCACAGTACACTGCTCCAGTTGCCACAGTAGGTGAAAAACTGAGAAAATTACAAAATTAATATCCAGAGGTGTGTGGGAAGGATTTTATTTTCTTTTCATATTTCTTTCCTTATTAAATTACCATGTAGCTAACATTGTTTATTGCTTGGTATAACAGCTTCCAAATGACATACTGCTTCTGAAAGTATTCTAATAGCAAACACTGTTTGCTATTCTGCTTTCTATGTTAGAACTCAGAAGGAACTTCCACTAAATTACTTTTTCAGAACTATACTGCAAAGTTAACATTTGGAAAAAAATGTAAAGGCTCAGATATGTTTACATATGTAAATTTTTTATAGAAAATTAGTTCACATCTGACTTTTTAATTTATTTATTTTATCTAATTTTTTTTACCAACATTGTTGATAATATGCATGAAGATTGGCCAAGTGTCATTTCCTGAGGTATATGAACTCTTACAAGCCTGAAGGACACTGAATCCCTACAGCACTCACATGAAAAAACTGGCTGCCCTAGGCCTGGATGACTGCTCCACTGAATCACACTGACTGGATAGCTGAGCCCACAGGGTGGTGGTGAATGGAGTTAAATCCAGTTGGCGACTGGTTACAAGTGGTGTTCCTTAGGGCTTAGTGTTGGGGCCACTCTTGTTTAATATCTTTATCAATGTTTTTGATGAGGAGATTGATGATACCATCAGTAAGTTTGCAGATGACAACAAATTAGGAGGGTTTATTGATCTGCTTGAGAGTAGGAAGGCTCTTCAGAGGGATCTGGACAGGTTGGATCGATGGGCTGAGGCCAGTCGCATCGGCTTCAACAAGACCAAGTGCCGAGTCCTGCAATTGGGTTACAACAACCCCATGAATGCTACAAGTTGGGGAGGAGTGGCTGGAAAGCTGCTTGGTGGAAATGGACGTGAGGGTGCTGATCAACAGCTGGCTGAACGTGAGCCACAAGTGTGCCCAGGTGGCCAAGAAGGTCAATGGCATCCTGGCTTGTATCAGGAATAATGTAGCCAGCAGAACTAGAGAAGTGATTGCCCCACTGCACTCAGCGCTGGTGAGGCCACACCTTGAGTACTGTGTTCAGTTTTGGAGACCACAGTATAAGACAGACATAGAGAAGAGCAATGAAGCTGGTGAGGGGTTTCGAGAATAAGCCTCATGAGAAGTGGCTGAGGAACTCGGGGTTGTTAAATCTTAAGAAAAGGAGGCTGAGAGGAGATCTTATCACTCTCTACAGCTACCCAAAAGGAGGTTGTAAGAAAGTGGGTGTTGGTCTCTTCTCACAAGTCACAACTGATAACACAAGAGGAAATGACATCAAGTTATGTCAAGGGAGGTTTAGGTTAGACATTAGGAAAGAATTCTGCACCAAAAGGATTATTAAAGACTGGAACAGGCTGCCCAGGAAAGTGGTTGAATTGCCATGCTTGGATGTATTTAAAAGCCGTCTAGATAGGGTGCTCAAGGATATGGTGTAGAAGTGGGCCTGGTAGAGATAGATAATGGTTGGACTTGATCTTAAAGGTCTTTTCCGACTCTAGCGATTCTATGATTCTGTGATTCTGTGACACTGATCTGAGTGTCATGATACAAATACCATTTCAATGAAGGAAGGTCATGCCAAATTAAAGACAGTTATTTCATTGAAATGTAAGCTAAAATCTTGTCCAGTGAAAGAGAAGATTAATGTGCTTGCCCTGTGAAAAGTATTATCTGAATATTAATTTACGTAATTGTTTTCTTTTTTCCTTAAAAAATCTGTAGGGACACCTTGTGGATTTGAATCTGTTTTATCTAACTGTTAGAGGAATGAATTACAGTATAGTTCTTCCAGTAGACTCATGGGGAAAGAATCTAAGTTCTTATGAAAAGAGAAATAATGGCTACATAGTTGGTTTTCTGTCATATGCTTTTGTAATCCGATGTTGCACATTAAAAGCTGAAAGTTTAGAAAAATGGAAGTTGGAATTTAAACATAGAATTTGGTTTGAGAAAGGGAAAGCTGTTTTTTTAGGCTAATAATAAGCCAAATGTAATCTTGAAATGAGTTTACTAAACCATCAGATTTAGACTGAGTGGTGAATGAGATGAATTTAACCTGTAGTTTAGGACTGTCAGGAAACATCAGGATATTGAGAGACTGAGGAGTTTAATAGAGACTTCATTTCCCCATGGATAAATAGTCTTCAGAAAATATTTCTGATTTTTTGTCCCAGTCTTTTGTGTGGTTGAGTGATGAGTTTCAAATACTGATATCTACTGTTTCTCTCTGACTCTCCTAAGCTGGAGGCAGAACACATGAGAAGAAAACTAACTCCCTTGGGACAGGTAAATCACACAAAATATGTGACAGAAATGACAGCATTTAGATAGGAATATGGAATCCATCTTCAGCGTCTTTATTTTCTAAGGAATGATAGGACACAGAAGTCAAATAATAAAAAGAAAATATTTCTGTATATATACTTTATGTGAATACAGACATGAATTAAAACTCAGAGCTATCAGAATGTTGAAATTACAAAAACAGCAGCCAGAAATCATGAATTTAGATTTCAGATGCCTGTTGTGAATGGTACACATGCTTTCAAATTAAAATTTCCTGTGAATAATGTGTTAGTGATGTTTAGGGGTTTATTTTTCTTTTTACGCAGTTCTTCCCAATGAATATACAGAGATATACCTATGAAATTATATAATATTTTCAACTACTTTTTATTATTTTATGCTCACAGATACTCGTAAATATTAAAACAGTTGCCTACGAGAGCCTGAAAATGTTATAATTTCATATACAGTTTTCAATGATAGTTGCTATAGTAATTGTGGTTGCTATCCATAATAAAATTATTCATATCAGATTGAGATTGAAGTTATGTTTGGATCCAGGTGTGATTTCAAACTTACAGTTCCTGGGAAACCGAAAACCAAAACAGAACAAAACCTTAAATATATATTCTATTAATAATTGTATATCCTCTAGCTCTATGTAAGTCTATTTATACGGTTTGCACTGATCCTGTGAAGTCATTCATTCACCTCAGTAATTAAAACAAACTATCTCTTTTATGTAGGTCTCTTAAATGTTACATCAATGGAGCAGTTTAGTTTGAAATCTACCTACCTCCTGCTGTTACATAAAAATATTCTGGAGCATTAAAGCTAAAAAATCTTCCAATCATTCAAGCACAATAAATGCAGAGATATTTTTGCATCACTTTATTTATTCTGAATGTTGGCCAAATTAACTTGAAATTCTAAAAAGAACACAGCTGCCAATGAAAAGTAATTTGAAATGACAACATATCACTGTAAATCACAATCATAGCACAAGGTATTACAATTTGTAAACCTAAGGTTGGTCTAGTATTTATTTTTATAACTATAATTTCTTTTTTAGCACAGGGAGAGATTTGATCAAGGAAAATCAAGCTATAGTCCAAGCATTTAATTTAGAAGGGATAAAATAACAAATATTTATACTTTACTTATGTATGCACACTTTCAAAATTCTCTTGGAATTTCTGCTTTATTCTGTAGAGAGAGACAAGAGAAAAAGCTACAGCTACTCCTAGCTTATAGTGGGTCTCAGAGGCTTAATATCTGCATATTAATACAACAGAAGAAAGCAGTAAGGGCAGTAAAACACTGTAAGTACAAATGGTATTTTCACTAAAATAATAACTTGCAAAGAACATTAAATAGTAACAGTGTGTATTCTTGTACTGCAATTGTGGGTTAATAAAACTGTAACTCTGTTGTTTATTTTATTCCTCTGAATATTATAGTTTGCAGTTTGTTGGCATCCTGAAGACCAGGTAGATAGGTGCAGTTTTGCATGAGTATGTGTTACATGTGATATTTCTGGCAATTATGTCAAAGATATTTTTCACAGTTATTTTACTGAACAGAATTTGTAGGGTTGGCAATTGTATTCTGAAAAAATTATGAGTTCTAAAAAAAGCTCCATGATAAACA
>VYZX01002548.1:0-32389 GCA_013401335.1 Brachypteracias leptosomus | reverse complement strand
TGAGTTCTAAAAAAATCCCCATTATAAACAATTTAGGAACAAGCCCCCCCGCCATGCACTCCCCCCCCCCCCAGCCCCTCCCCATATTAAATTTGCTTTTTAAATAGTCAAATTTATTTTCATGGATTTTTAAACAATAAAAAACTATATCCACCTTGAATAATATATCAATCAT
This sequence comes from Brachypteracias leptosomus, assembly GCA_013401335.1. Taxonomy (NCBI): domain Eukaryota; kingdom Metazoa; phylum Chordata; class Aves; order Coraciiformes; family Brachypteraciidae; genus Brachypteracias; species Brachypteracias leptosomus. The sequence goes on along the minus strand of VYZX01002548.1, from coordinate 32,214 downwards.
TAAAAAGCTAGGGATTCTTTTGCCTCAAAATATTTTAGGGGAACAGTCAAATTGAAGGAAAATGTTTTGAAATCCTCTTTACTATAAACACAAGCCAGGAAATTTGAGAATTTACTGTCTTCTTGGATCATGTATTTCCAACAGAATTTGTTTGTTTGTAGGAGTTGATCCTGTATAAAAGTGCCATTGACAGCTCCCACTTGGTGGTGGAAGGTGACTGGCCACCTGGGCTTGTTGAGCTTTACTGAATGACTTGACTTCAGTTAGGCCCTGAAGGAAGAGATCCTTAAAGTTTTCTTGTTTATCTGGCAGTTTTATCCTTCCCTCATGATATATTTTCTCTGAGTAGCAGAGAAGACCTCAAGGTTTACTGGTTTAGAGAAGAAATGGAAATAAAGAATAATTCTGTAGCCCAGTAGCACTCTCAAGAGTATATACTTGCACAAATTACTGATTAACATGCTTGCAAGGTTATGCTCCCTTCCCTCAGTAGTGCTCATGTATTTTACAAAACTAATTGAGCAAATTAAAGAAGCAACTCTAGCAGTAAGGATCAAAATCCTATTTCACCAGTCTTATGTGAGCATCCCACATAGTAAGCTACAGAGTCACTTTCTCATTGCTTCCCTGTAATTATTATTGAATCCTTTTCTGTGCACTGGCAGTGAAGAGTGGGGAGCAGTTGAAGTCCAGAATAGTTGATGATTATTTCTTGGCAATTCAAGTGTTTGGCTACCCTCCAGCTGAAGGTGATAAATAAGCTCCCTTTCTGAGCAGTGTTGTACATCCTGGACCCTACAAAGATTGTGTAACTCCCTTTACATGGTCAGTAATGCCATCCAGGCCAATGAGCTATAAAGCCACTCTGAAGTTTTTATATGGTCTATCCCTCAAACCTTTATCCAGGAAGAGTCAGAATGTGAGATTTTGTCCTCAGATACAACAGCAGCACAGTTCCTGTATAAATCCAACAAATTCTTCAGATTATTCTAGATGTGTCATAATATTAGATTTAATTGAAACAAACAAATAATGATAATGCTAAAATGCCCCTATGCAGCCATGCAAACTAAAGAAGTAATAGATAGTCTTTCAAAAAGATATGTACTTTTAAATATGCTTTTTATTTTTCCCATTAACTATGTAATTGGCTAAACATAAATATTTTTAAAATTCATATAATTTATTTGATTGACAGTAATGGTTTCTTTGAAATTACCCTAGTCAAGTGAATCAATACATACACTGAATACTACATAATTCAGAAACTAAGTAACTGGTGAAACTAAATAGCTGCATATATGCATACCAGCTGCACTAGAGGGGACTGTTAAAACTGTAGCAATCATCATACCAAGCAGGCATGCTGTTTTCCATAAATGTTTCTATGGTTTTGTGCCTGGAATGCTTTTGAAAACTTGTTCTTCTTTTTACTGTTTGGATTAGTAACTCAACTATCAAAAACTGAAGAGGATAAGAAAGGTATGCGGTAGAAGACCCAAGACTCCAAATTATCAGAAGAGAGCTAGGAACATATGTCAATTAATCTGTCTTTTCTCTGTTCCCACAATAGTCAACATATGTAGAGTGGTGTTCAGATGAATTAGGAACTAAACAGTACACAGAAAATACACTCATGCCATCTCAGTCTAATTTTGTATGCAATGTTATGGAAGGACTATGTTCCGACTGGATTTGAAAGAACAGAAGACCATATGGATCAGTTCAACAGGAAGTCTTATGTTTGTAAATAATGTTACACGAAAGAGTGACTTGATTATAATTCACTTCACTATTAAGCTGATATAGTACTACTCATCTGTCTGACATTTATCATGGTTAATTTAGCCTTTTTTTTTTTCTTATTTAAAAAAAGTATTGGATTCAGGAGAAAGATCATTCTAATATATCTTATTTGAAATTCCAAGTTGTGGATTTTCAAAGCTTGTAACAATTACGTAGAATGAATACTAACACAAGTGCCATGAGATGCAATATCTATCCTTCTGTGAGTGATCCACAAACCTCAGCAATGGAACAAGACTCAGAAAAGATAGGGAAGAATGATTCTGTCCCTCTACTCTGCTCTCTTGATAGTCTACCTGGAGTACTGCATCCAGCTCTGGAGCCCCTACCACGAGAAGGAAATGGACCTGTTGGAGAGGGTCCAGAGGAGGGCCGCAAAGGTGATCAGTGGGTTGGAACGTCTCTCCTACAAGGACAGGCTGAGAGAGTTGGGGTTGTTCAGCCTAGAGAAGAGAAGGCTTCAGGGAGACCTTATTGAAGTTTTCCAGTATCTGAAGGCTGGGGAGGGACTTTTTACAAAGGCCTGTAGTGATAGGATGAGAAGTAATGGGTTCAAACTGGAAGAGGGTAGATTTAGATTGGAAGTTAGGAGGAAATTCTTCACTCTGAGTGTGGTGAGACACTGGAACAGGTGGCCCATGGAAGTTGTGGATGCTCCATTGCTGGAGGTGTTCAAGGCCAGGTTGGATGGGGCCTTGAGCAATCTCGTCTAGTTGGAGATGTCTCTGCTATGGCAGATAATCTTTGAGGTCTCCTCCAACCCAAATCATTCTATGATTCTATGATATGCTCATAAATCTCAGAAAATAATGTAGGAAGTGACTACAGCTATCATAAAGGAAGCTGAAATTCTCTCAACACAAAGGGGACCAGAAGGTGGACTTTGTCGTAAATAAACAGCTGTATCAGTTGAATAGGTCAATTAGTTGTGCAAATGTCTTTCTAAAATAATTGATCAAAAATATTATCTTGCTGAGTCAGCCAGATAAACATGGAGGAAATGGATATATGGTTCAGCCCAACATAAAGTATAAAAAAACAGACAACCAACAGAATGAACTTTGAAGAGAGCGNTAATTCACTTCACTATTAAGCTGATATAGTACTACTCATCTGTCTGACATTTATCATGGTTAATTTAGCCTTTTTTTTTTTCTTATTTAAAAAAAGTATTGGATTCAGGAGAAAGATCATTCTAATATATCTTATTTGAAATTCCAAGTTGTGGATTTTCAAAGCTTGTAACAATTACGTAGAATGAATACTAACACAAGTGCCATGAGATGCAATATCTATCCTTCTGTGAGTGATCCACAAACCTCAGCAATGGAACAAGACTCAGAAAAGATAGGGAAGAATGATTCTGTCCCTCTACTCTGCTCTCTTGATAGTCTACCTGGAGTACTGCATCCAGCTCTGGACCCCCTACAANATTCTGTCCCTCTACTCTGCTCTCTTGATAGTCTACCTGGAGTACTGCATCCAGCTCTGGAGCCCCTACCACGAGAAGGAAATGGACCTGTTGGAGAGGGTCCAGAGGAGGGCCGCAAAGGTGATCAGTGGGTTGGAACGTCTCTCCTACAAGGACAGGCTGAGAGAGTTGGGGTTGTTCAGCCTAGAGAAGAGAAGGCTTCAGGGAGACCTTATTGAAGTTTTCCAGTATCTGAAGGCTGGGGAGGGACTTTTTACAAAGGCCTGTAGTGATAGGATGAGAAGTAATGGGTTCAAACTGGAAGAGGGTAGATTTAGATTGGAAGTTAGGAGGAAATTCTTCACTCTGAGTGTGGTGAGACACTGGAACAGGTGGCCCATGGAAGTTGTGGATGCTCCATTGCTGGAGGTGTTCAAGGCCAGGTTGGATGGGGCCTTGAGCAATCTCGTCTAGTTGGAGATGTCTCTGCTATGGCAGATAATCTTTGAGGTCTCCTCCAACCCAAATCATTCTATGATTCTATGATATGCTCATAAATCTCAGAAAATAATGTAGGAAGTGACTACAGCTATCATAAAGGAAGCTGAAATTCTCTCAACACAAAGGGGACCAGAAGGTGGACTTTGTCGTAAATAAACAGCTGTATCAGTTGAATAGGTCAATTAGTTGTGCAAATGTCTTTCTAAAATAATTGATCAAAAATATTATCTTGCTGAGTCAGCCAGATAAACATGGAGGAAATGGATATATGGTTCAGCCCAACATAAAGTATAAAAAAACAGACAACCAACAGAATGAACTTTGAAGAGAGCGAAGGGCTTGAGCTGGCTTCAACCCTCGCACTCCTTTCCAATTACTGGGGATGCCCAGAGTTGCAATGGTGAGCATGTAGAGACTGGTAATGGGAATCATATCTGTATTTTGATCCAACTGTATATTGCAATTGCTATATTGTGTTTGTGCTGAGAATTCAGTATACTGGTGTATCACTTTTATAAATTAAAATCATATGTAACGTCAAAGGTCTTAAAATACTTAAAATTTAGAGTTAAAATATTAAATCTTCCTCATGGGAAATGTAAAAGAATCAGAGAGTATTGGACTCAGATATCTAGTAATTTACATTTGTGACATAAACCTAGCATTATGAAATTGCACATTTTAAAAGTTATAATTTTATTAAAGCCAGTATTGATTGTATTGAAAGAAACATAGGAATGAAAGCAAATATAGTGATGGCATGCAGTTCAAGAAATTAGTTTTAAATCACTATGTTGACATAACTTAAATACTTACTTAGGCTAAATTTAAAGCATGTGTTTAAAAACCTCATCTGAACCCAGGATTGCTAATTTACTTTTCCAAGACTTGTTTAAGCAAATTAATTATCACATATCTGAACTGCAAGCAGAAAAAGCATTTTCAAGATGGGTTTTAAACATAAAATTTTCAATGTTGAGGTTAGATACATTTCAAAATAAATGTTGGTTTCTCTACATGGAAATTCTTGTCTTCTGAAATGATTTTTCTTAACTCCTTTAATCAACAGGGAGATGTGATAATTCTATTGAAAATGTTACCCATTTTAAGGTCCCTATGTAAAATAGGCCAATTGATTCAAATTTCATAATCTTTAAGACATACCACTGGTTCAGGACACTTATGGCAAGAGAATATCTTTAGGATCTAGTTCGACCTTCTGTGAAATATAAGCAGAGAATTTCACCATGCACCTAATTCTATAACATTGAGGTTAAATATAATCTATTTTCATAATAGCGACCTGTAACAGATTATGCAGATACTCTCAGACAAGTTGTATTACCATACATTTACTATTATTATATAAGGTATATTCAATAGTATATATATGTTATACATAGCTCATATATATCTATATGTAGGTAAGCACACACACATATATATATTTTCATAAATACAGATATATTTCCAGCAGAACACTTCTGCAATTTTTACTTTTACATCTACAAAAACAGCGCAACAATTTAATCTAATTTCATGTTGGTGTAGTGATAGAACTGCAGGAAGGGAATAATCAGCATATTGAATAACAACTGTTATGTAAAATATCTTTCTGTCTGATACCTTTGAGTGGTTAACTAAACAAATTAGGGAGCATAAAGACTTTCCTCTTCACATTGAAGCTGTGTTTACCTTCCCCTTAAAAAAGAATGGTAGAGGTACCATGTACACAATGTTTATTTTCCATTACATGTACATAATGTTTTTTTTCTATTACGTAACCAAATTTGGAAAATCATCAAAACATTTAATAGGGTTATTTGTTTTGTGGTTTTTTTCTCCATTTGATTTTTTATGCTGAAATTGAATTTATTCTTTCATTTCAATAATGACAAATTCTGATATTTGCTTCTTCTTTTGTTTAAATTCATTTCCATTTTGAAATTTTCCATTTATTAACAGTTTTAAAAATTTAAATTTTCAAAATAGAACAAACAATTTTTTTTTAGAATGAAATGATTCATTCTACTCTGAAAGTATTTGTTTGATTTTTCAATTCACTGAAAAAGATAGTGACTCTTGTTTCAGCTAACGCTTTTATATTTGTTCCTTACAATTGAAAATTAATTTTAAAATCCATTATTTCCTGATTTTTACTTGGTACATCATATATTCCTCCTTGGCTTTATATCTATTTAAATGGAATTTAATGAAACAGTGGAATTGGTTTTTATCTCTGGATCTGGCATAAAACATGATTTGTCATTATCTGCTTTGCAAACAGGAAGGCTGAAAAGGAGAAGCTGCAGAGAGCTCCTTGAACTCTTTACATTTCTATTTTCCTCCAGTAATCAAAGCCTGTATAAAGTGCTATAAAGTTGCATGCTAAGTTACAATTAATATTTGAAGAACTTTAGAGTAGTTCTATGTTTTTCAGGTCAAAGTATGCATGCAATTCTGCAAAAGAATATCTGTACAATTTAAAATTTGTATATATTTGGGTTTATCTGAATAATTTTGAAAAACATTTTTTATTTTTAATCTATCTAAAATATGCTTATTTGCACAAATAAGAATATTTAAAAGGAGGAAAAGAAAAATTCTGTAATTATACTTCATATATCTCAGGTTCTAAGCAGTTGTTTTCATTTAGGGGATATTTATAGTGCTTAATTTTAGGCAGCTAACTTAAGCACCCAGGTTAAGATCTTGGTCTTCCTCTGTAACCAGTGAAGAGAGATGTGGACTCTTCCAAAAGTTGATTTATAGTGAAAGCGTAACTGAATTATTGAGGCTGTGCTGTCGAGCTAGTCATGCTTCCCTAATAATCTCGACTCCATACCTCCATAAGTACCTTTAGCATTGCATCTTTTTGGTGGGGTTCTAGAAAATTGTGATTTGGTGCTCAGGGGAAACAAGAACACCCATATATAAGAAGGGGTGGAAGAATGATCTGAGAAAATAAAAGACTGACAATTTGACTTCAGTGCCTGGGAAGCTGATGGAGCAGGTCATACTGAGTTCCATTACGCAGCACATGCAGGACAACTAGGTGATCAGACCCAGTCAGCATGGGTTTATGAAAGGCAGGTCCTGTTTAACAAATCTGATCACCTTCTATGTCAGGATGATCAGTTTGTTGGATGAAGGTAAGGCTGTGGATGTTGTCTATTTCGACTTTACTGAGGCATTTGACACTGCTTCCCACAGCATTCTCTTAGAGAAATGGAATCCTCTTGGCTTGGATGGGCATACGCTTTCCTGGGTGAAGAACTGGTTAGGTGGTTAAGTCCAAAGAGTTGTGGTCAATGCAGTTAAATCCAGTTGGCGACCGGTCTCAAGTGGTGTTGACCAGGGCTCAGTACTGGGGCCGCTCCTGTTTAACATCTTCATCAATGATTTGGATGAGAGGATAGAGTGCACCCTTAGTAAGTCTGCAGATGACACCAAGCTGGGTGGAAGTGTTGATCTGCTTGAGGGTAGGGAAGCTTTACAGAGGGACCTAGATGGGCTGGATCACTGGGCCAAGGCCGATTGCATGAGTCTCAATAAGGCAAAATGCTGGATCCTGCACTTTGGCCATGACAACCTCCAGCAGCACTACAGGCTTGGGGAAGAGTGGCCGGAGAGCTGCCAGACAGAGAGGGACCTATAGTGTTGACTGACAGCCAGCTGAACATGAGCCAGCAGTGTGCCCAGGTGGCCAAGAAGGCCAATGGCATCCTGGCCTGTATCAGGAATGGTGTTGTCAGCAGGAGCAGGGAGGTGATCATTCCCCTGTACTTGGCTTTGATGAGGCTGCACCTCGAATACTGTGTCCAGTTTTGGGCCCCTCTCTACAAGAAGGACATTGAGGTGCTGGAGAGGGTACAGAGGCGGGTTACCAAGCTAGTAAAGGATTTGGAGCATGTCCCATATAAGGAACAGCTGAGAGATCTGTGTCTGTTTAGCCTGGAGAAAAGAAGGCTGAGGGGAGACCTTATCACTTCCTACAACTGCCTGAAAGAAAGTTGTAGCGAGGCAGGGGTTGGCCTGTTCTCCTTAATGACAAGTGATAGAACAAGAGGAAATGGCCTCAAGTTGCACCAGGGGAGGTTCAAGCTGGATATTAGGAAGAATTTCTTTACTGAAAGGGTTGCCAGGCATTGGAACAGGCTGCCCAGGGAGGTGGTGGGGTCACCATCCCTGGAGGTGTTTGAGAGATGGGTAGATATTGTGCTTAGGGATGTGGTTTAGTGGTGTTCATAGGGCTAGGACTAAGGTTGGACTTGATGATCTTGAAGATCTCTTCCAGCCGAAACTATTCTATGATTCTAAGAACCCTAAATCTTTCAAGAAAGGCAAGTTCTCGGACAGAAAGCCATGTTTGTAGGTGTAACATAATTTTCCAAAGATCCTTGAGAGTGGCTGGTGGCAGATGTCTTTTGTCCAGTCTAAATATCTACTAATTTATTCAGATAATTTTATTCACATATATCCTCTTATTTGTGAAAGGAAAAACATAGTAGGGTATAGAAACTGAACATACTTTTGAAATCTCTTCTTTCCTGTTCAGAAAATTTAGTAATGTAAAACAATCACAGGCACACAGAATAATAATGTTCTATTTTATTCAGTCCACTTGAAGATAACATTCATCTTAAAAACAGTGGTATTTGCAGATATTCATGGTTTGGGTTATTTTTTTTCCCCCTATTTAATAATATATTATTATTATCTGATTCCATTTGGCGACATCTGTTAATCTCATTTGGCTATGCAATGGGATTACATATGCCCAATTTCTTAATGATTATATTGTGATTAATTAATACTTTTATATTCAGTTTTGTTGCCAGAAAAACATTTATCTAAATTACACAGAAAACATATTCATGTATTTAGCTGAACATGTAACTGTTTCCTCTTTTAAAATTAATCTTAACTATTAATTTTAAAAGTTCTGGAACATTCTATTATTTTAGCACTGCCTATAGAATGCAGTTTCTAGCCTAAGTAGTTTCCATGCAGCAGGAAAAAAGAACAAAAGAAGACAGCAACTAAAATTGCACAACTTGCAGGTTCAAGTCTTTTTCGTGCAGAAACGTTCACTCAAGAGTGATTGTCCTTGTCAGACTATTGTTTCTTTGTATTTTTTATCTTTTGAGTATTCTTACCTGTTGTTGTGGTTTAAGGTTTGGGGAAGGGGAGGGACAGGTGGAGCGGCTATTCCACTCCCCTTCCTGCCACACTCTATAAAAGGGCAAAAGAAGTTTTGCTCACCCCTTCCTCGCTGGGATTGCTGCTGGCTCCAGATGTCTCTGTGTCTGCTACAACTCCACGTGGCTCAGGAGGAATCCAGCAAGATCCAAGGATCGGTGTTGTATATATTTGTATATATACCTTCCCTTGTTACCTCTGTATATTTCCCTTCCTTTGATATCCCTTTTGTTACCTCCTGTTAGAAGTTGTGATCTTGATTTCCAACTTTGTGTGAGGCCTTTCTTCCTCCCCTGGGAGTGAAGAGGGGAGGTGAAAGAGGGGTGAAACAAATTCTGCTCTGTGGGGGGTTGCCCTGAGCCTTAAACAGAGACACCTGTGAATATGTTTATTCTACAACTGATGATCAAGTCTTGAAGAACTTCTCTCTTAAACATATTGAGTGAGATTTTCAGTAGTTACTAATGATGTTATATATCCGCTTCTTCTCTAGTATTTGCAAGTTTATCTTCAGGAAAGTCCTCTTTCTGCTTTCAACAGTCATAGTTGTTTCCTGAGAAGAAAATTCATATAAAAGATTAAAGTTGTTCCCAAGATGCCAGGCACCAGCCACGAATACATATTTCTGAGAAACATTAGTCTAATTCAGTTGCTAGTAATTGATAGCATTGATAGGGTTGCCTCAGTAGACAGAACAATTAGAAAAACAAATTCTGCTCATATTTATTTGTTGGAATGTGGAGTACCATTTAATCAGTTAAAATGCAAGATCTCATTTTGCTTTCTGGACTGTGAAAGCCCTGAAAATTTACACAGATATTGACAATTTGGCAGGCCACTACTGTAAAGATGAATTGTCCATAGAGGTAGAAAGAAAAAATCACAGCCTGATGTATTCTGTAATTGCAAAGTGGCGCTGAGGAAACAATGTAAATTAGTAAACCTATAGTCTCTGAATAAATTTCTAGAATAGATAGTTGTGCTTGCTATTCAGTATCTATCTCAGCATTACTAAGCTAATATCTAAACTGGGACAACCAGTAATGGAGACTCTATAAATATGACCTGTGCTTATTTTCAGCAAATCTACCACAAAACCCCACCCCCATCCTGGAGTACTCTTTGCAATCAGTTGCCCTGTTGTTGCTACTGTGATACCCAAAGACTGTTTCCATTGCCCCAGTTACCACTAAAATATTTTCTTCTTGAGTCAATCTTGTTTCTGATAAAAAAAAAAAAAAAATACTGAAATACATCAGCAAAATAATAACCATATCTGACATCCAAATTAAGATACATTATTACTTCAGGAAGCACTGTTAAAAGATTGAAAGTAAATAAAAAGGAACATATGAAGACAAAAGAAAAGACTTTGGAGGTCTGGGATTAAGAATATTAGATATTGAATGAGTGGTATTTTTCAGTAGCTATGGTGGTATAAAAATGACAAGGACAGCAGTAGATGTAATAGCTTTAACTACAACTTGTCGAATACTGAAATGTGGCCACAACTATTGAATGAGTGGCTGTCTCTAGTCAGAAGAGAAAGAGAATGGCACAGAAAGGACAGAGGAGAAATCAAAGATTTTAGGATTCAGAATCAAGGAGCATTAGAGCTGAGATTACTCACCAGCTGCTCAGACTAGAACATCAGACAACTTTCCCTTTTCTAAAATTATTTAGTGTTACAGAATTGGAATAAAATTAGGGTAGTAATGAGCCTTTATCTTACACAGATACAAAAATAAATAATGAGCAGAATAAAGCTGCAATGTCAATGTAATAGGGACCAGAATCCACTCCTGGTGTCTTCTATTGCATTTGGAGTAGAGACATACATGGATATCCCATTTTGGTAGGTAATAAAGCTGCGTGTTCCCCAAGTGGGGAACAGATTTATTTAAACAAAAGATGGGCAAGAAATTATTTTCTCTCTTGACACAATTGAAACTGTTAAGGCTTCCAGTCTTCCCTGAGACAATATGACTCCAGGAACTAGCTTTCTTCCGATTCTTCCTAAGTTGTACAATATAGTGTTAAGTCTCTAAATATATGGTAGAATGCTGAACGATAAACTCCCACTGAAGGCCCTAGGCCACTAAGTAAAGTTTCAGATAAATTGCTTATCTCAGCTGCACTTCCGAGCCTTTAGAGGTTCACCCATTTCTAATTTAACGTGAAAGTTTTGGGAAAACAATCCTTGCTGCTGCCAAAACTCATGAAAGTCCTGTTTTGCTAGGGAAAACAAGGCCTTTGGAGTGGGAGAGGACTGGAAAAAATCAATGAGGAATATCCAAAATTAGCAGAATGTGGAATTAATTCTATGAATTACAGTTCTATGAGATGAAGGCAAGTTTGCTATTCTGTATGGAACACACCTGTTATATTTTCTTATCGTCTTAATGTTTTTGTGTGTGCACATGATGCTATGATACTTGAAGTTGTGTCTTTTATTTGAATACAAACACATTAAGTTTTTCACTGGATTTAATAGGCGATGATATATTTTTTCTTCTGCTCTGAAATGAGTGTGACATAATGCACCTCTTTCTAATCCGGTGTAGTTAAATTTCCTTGATTTTTGAGGAAAGCTTTCATGTTTTTCCTATCTTGTATAAATAAAATAGAGAAATAGTCACTTATACTTTGCTGACTTTTCATTTTCTTCTTTATAAATCATCATCATAGAGTGATATTTTCCCTATATTTATAAAGAGTTGTGAAGGAAAATGGAAATGTTCCTACTTGAAATCTCTAAAAATAACATATTGTGTTCAAAATACAACTCTGCCAGAACAGTATTGAGATTTCAAAATAAAAAAAAATATATTAGAGAATTTTGGATTCAGACCATTAAGGTGTGTTACAAGTGGCTGCCTCCTCCAGCAGCTCTAGCCCGAGACTCCCTTTTCCCTGGTTGCTGAGCCCAGACTGCTACCTGGGGACCTGGGGTCTTTCCCCAGGCTGAGAGATGTAGTTGCTTCTTTCCCATTTGCAGGGGGTTAGAGAGTGGAACTACATAGTAATGTATATGTGTTTTAGTAGAAAGGTATGGATAGTATCATCACAGACAAGGACATTTAAGTGCTAGAGAATCACAAAACAAAAAGATCTCCCGTTTCCCAGATGCAGGAGTTTAAAGGAATAAATGAGATTTCAGGGGAGACAGGCAAGTACTGTGAAGCAAGTGGACAATGTTAATCAGTACAATTAAGAATAATTTTCAGTGAGTGTATTGAATGTCTGTACAAGCATAGCACAGCATAGCCGTACATAAAATTTATGAAGTCTTATTTCTATTGCAAGTCATTCTAACGTATTATCATGTCTGTAACCTATGCATTGTGATGCCTAGCAACATGTTACAAGAGGTTTATTTACTCTAATATGCTTCTGTAAGATGAATACTTGGATTTACTTGTAAACATTACAGATTTCCAGTTTTCTAGAAATAAATAGGGTGGTTTTTGCTTATGAAAAATAAAATCAAAGTGTCAATCTATCTTTCATAGATGTTAAAAGTTAGAGGTCCTTTTGAAATCAAATAATTTTTTATAGTATACTTCATATTCAGCTTCTTTTCAGTAATTAAACTGTTTATTCTGTATAGAGGCTGGAATAGACCACTAAAAACATATTTTTCTGTATTATCAAGTTTGTGCTTGTAATAAGAGAAAGTTGTGGATGGTGTTATAAAGTTTACTTAAAAATAAGGCTGTTCACAGAATATACTATTCATCCTTGTTATTTGGATGTGAAATATCTTGTTTCAAATATTCCTAGTTGCAGTAGATCTTTTAAAAGCTGATGCTTGATCTGGGTTGTGAAGCGGCACAGCTACATTTATCCAGTTTTTCCTTCTCCTTCAAAGGTGGTACTATAGAAATTCGGTTCCAGTGCCTGCCTCTGATAGAGTCAATCCATAATCCAGGTTTGCTGCCAATAGAAGATTTAGTTGACTGATACATTTCCCTAAAAGGCAAAACCAGAAGAAAGCAACAAAGAAAACATACGTTCTTTGCTCCTTAATCTTCAGGTATTATTTGCTGTGTTCCAATGGTCTTTTTCAGGCAGAGGGAAGTAGGGGCATCTACACAGTAATTTCAGTTTGGTTTAGGGAATAGACCTCTATGTTGTCCTTAGCACTCATTTTAGATGAAACTCACCAAGAAGACATACGCAAGGTGTTTGCCTGGTGCCTGAACAGCTAATTGATGTTCAGTTCAAAGTAAAGTTTCTTTTAAATGCTTAGTGTGTGGACATCACATCCTCGGTACCAGCTGTTACACTGTGCAAGCCCAGTCCTATTTATCTGCATTACTTGTTAATGTAGACGTATTCACTGAGTCCAATGCAGTTTGGGCACACAAAGTAAGTGTACATGTGCAATACAGATGGCAAATGAATATGAACAAATTACACCATGCTGTAAGCACATCAGACCTGTTATGGATATCTACAGCATGTTCAACAGGACTGATTTGTCCATGGATAATGGATACTCCCATGGATACTGAACAACTGTTCAAATGGAGCCTTTTTCTCTAGCTGGGATGGGTGGATTTCTAGTTAAGTAGTCAAAGTTTATTAACTTTGGCAAGAGACTTTCTTATCAAAGAAATGGAGATGTGGAAATAAAAGTTCTTGGAAGACTATGAAAATCAGCTCAGCCAGACCCACCACACCTGCACATGAAAATAGAAAGTAAACCTTGCAATAATATCAGTGATATCACCTTTCTAGCAGGCTCTGGATACTCTGAATAATAATAAATAGTTGTAATGCTTTAAATCGTTAAACCTAACACTAACATAATAGTCAACTGTGGGTCTTTTCAACAGTCATGTGTCAATACACAAAAAAAAATAATATCCATCATAATGAATTAAGCACACAGAGCCTTATTTCAGAAAACTTCTACAAATAATTGCACTCAACTCATTCACTGCCTTGTATCAGTAAGTTTTGAATTTATTTGAGAAAAAGAAAGTTTATTGTAGTGGTTGCTAATACAGTTTCCCAGAAATAAGTAGAAGAGTGTAATCTAATAATGATAGAGGTTGAAAAATATAGTCCCCATTTAGAGTGTAAAGTGGCAGTCAATGCTAAGCATTTAACCTCTGCCTTGCTGTGAAAATTTACTATTGACTTCACGGAATCACAGAGTCGCTATGGTTGGAAAAGACTTTAAGATCATCAAGTCCAACTGTTATCTATCTCTACCAGGACCGCTTCTATGCCATATTCTTGAGGCCCATATCTAGATGACTTTTAAATACATCCAAGCATGGCAATTCAACCACTTTCCTGGGCAGCCTGTTCCAGTCTTTAATAATCCTTTCGGCATAGAATTCTTTCCTAATGTCTAACCTAAACCTCCCTTGGCATAACTTGGTGCTATTTCCTCTTGTGCTATCAATTGTGACTTGTGAGAAGAGACCAACACCCACCTTCCTACAACCTCCTTTTGGGTAGCTGTAGAGAGCAATAAGGTCTCCTCTCAGCTTCCTCATCTTCAGACTAAACAACCCCAAGTCCCTCGGCTGCTCTTCATAAGACTTATTCTCCAGACTCTTCACCTGCTCCAGCATCTTGATCTTGATGTCTATCTTGTACTGAGGAACACAAAACTGAACACAGTATTCAAGGTGCAGTCTCACCAGTACCGAGTACAGGGGGACAATCACTTCTCTAGTCCTGCTGATGACATTACTCCTCATACAAACCAGGATGATTTTGGCCTTCTTGACTACTTGGGCACACTGCTGGCTCATGTTCACCCCCAGGTTCCTTTCTGCCAATCAGATTTTCAGCCACTCCTCCCCAAGCCTGTAGCATTGCATGGGGTTGATGTGGTCTGAGTGCAGGACTTGGCTCTTGGCCTTTTTGAAGTCTGTATGATTGGCCTCAGCCCATTGATCCAACCTGTCCAAGTCCCTCTGAAGAGCCTTCCTACCCTCAACCAGATCAACTCACCTAACTTGGTGTCATCTGCAAGAATACTGAGGGTGCTTTCAAATCTCCTCATCAAGAGCACTGATAAAGATATTAAACAAGAGTGGCCCCAGCACTAAGCCCTGGGGAACATCACTTGTGACTGGCCACCAATGGACTTAACTCCAATTGCTACCACTCTGTGGGCCCAGCTGTCTAGCTGGTGTTTCATCTATTAGAGTGTACACCTGTCCAGGCCTAGGGCAGCCAGTTTTTCCATGAGAATGCTGTGGGGAACAGTATCAGAGGCTTCAAAGCTTCAACTTACATCAAGAAATGCTGCTATTCTTGCTCCTACAAGCTTTTTCATTTGATCACACCTGAAGTTTTTGTTTTATTTTGTTTGCTAGGCTACTGGGATTATTCTTTTCATATTAATGTCATCAATAACAGATGTGAGAATCTGGGCCTTCTGAAAATGCTAGGGTTGAAGATAAGAACAAAGCAGTGTTATGGAGGCAACCACAAACAGACAGCAGCAGCTATTAAAATGGGTATTTATTGCAACCAGTAACCTAACACTCCTGACAAAATACAGGTTCAGATGTCTGTTGGGAATATAACTACTATACTACTAATTCCTAAACCTTAAGGAAAGGTGAACCAAAATGAGCATACACTCACTATTAAAGGGGAAACTTCCCACACAAGAGTGCCTAAAGTTTCACTCATCAAAGGGGGGGTGATGCTCAATCCATGGAAGTATCCTTGAACGGCATATCCAAGGGGAGGATCCAACTGCCAGGCCTGCTGCTCTGTGAAGAACCATTTCAACTAGTTCTTAGGTGGTGCTCCATTTATACCCTAGTCGAAGGTGCACTGTGGTCATCCTAATTGTTTGAAGGAGCAAGACCAGACAAAACAGGCTAAGGGTCTAGACCCTGAGGTGCCAGTTAATCACTATGAGGTGTGGTTTAACATTTGAGAAGCACCAAACCATTTTGGCATGTTCTGGTTTTGCCCTCTTTTGTCTGTTGGGGAGGATGTACCTGCGACAAGTACGTACAATTTAGCAAAAATGGCTAGGATTTTCAGCAAATTTGAGATCTTAATGAATAATACATTATTGTTCTTGTACATCAGTTATGTATATTCTTACAAACTTTGCTGAACTTTGCCCCATGTCTTTGATTGCAACAATCAGACATTCCGCAAGTGGACCTTTGTACTTTACGAAATGCATAATGTAGTACTTGGCATGCAAATATCAATCCTATGAAGATAAGATCCCCATGTGAATATGAGATAACATGTCCTGTTACTGCAAGCGGCTGTACACATTAACATACACATAGATACCTATACATATCTATCTATCTATATAACCATATATTAAAATCCCCAGAGCATAGTTATATCATCCCAAATATACAACTGGACTTTGTTTGGACACTATTCTCTTTTGATTTGAATAGAATTTTCTTCGGTTTCATTAAACAAAATAATTCATTAAATATGTTCTTGGAATAATGACAAAAACAGATGCTACAGTGTACACACTAGGATTTGGTTTTTTTAATTTTACTAGAATATTCTCAATGCAGGACCCCAGGGAACAGGAAATATTCATGTATAATGGAGGATAGGTATCATTGAAGCATAAAGAAGCCTTTCTCTGTAGGATAGCTTTCTCTGGAGATATTCCCCAAATGTGCCTACAGTCTCTTTAAACTCTCTCCTTTACATTTCTGTAACTCTCACAAAAGCAGAAGCAACATAATTTGTAAAATTCCAATATAGTACTGGTATGTTTAATGAACTGGTTTGTTTAATGAGATAGGATGGTTCAAGATTGTTAGTTTCAGTTGTTACATCAAATCAAATTGATATAGACATGCACCTTATCTTATTCTGTTAGTTTCTATTTCTTTTTATTGAAGGGGCTTTAATATTTGAATGTATAGTAAAATCCTGCAAAACTTCAGCATTTTGATAGTAGTAACGAAAAATTTAACCTAAACTCTTTTGTTTGGTAATGTAAGGACACCATTCATTTTCCTTATTCATAAATCTAGTTGGAAAAAAAATTGAGTGCTTTTCATATGAAAGCCAGACACATATAACATTAAATAGTTAAATCAAGGAGACTTTAGTCTTAAGTATTTTGTCACTGTGTTACATGTAGCATGAAAAAAATCCATTATAGCATTTATGGAGGATGGGAGATCTGCAAAACTCTAGGAGCCAGGTTCCAGATCTTGTGAGAACTAAAATGCTATTTATGCAAAAATTAGAAGTTAGTAAATGGAGAAAGTCCTTACTTAACTGTCCCAGGAAAGGATTGAATTGATCAAGCTACCAAAGTTTTGAGGCAGAAACATGCTTAGACACCTTCAGCTGTGCTACTGAACACAATTCATAGATCCTCTTGATTTACTGAGCTGCCTGTATATCTTATGTCTAACTCTCTTTAGATATAAATGAACTTACTTTCTGAATGGGTGTTCAGTTCTCCACACATACATGAGTGTTATTCACCATCCTGTTTGATACTCAGACAGGTCATTTAGTGTTCATCAAAATTTAGGAATGGAAAAATATTTCTGTATATGTTGACATAGACATAATTATTGAGGCTCCAAGAAATAGATGTTCTAGAACTTATGTCCCGTGAAAACTCATAAACATTGGCTAGTCTGTGCAGCCACATGTTGTTTGGGATTCATTGACCACAGTAAAAGCATGAAGAATTCCCAGTACTGTGTAACCTGTAGGTGCTACATTAAACCTCTTGGCCCCAGGTTTAACCAATGGCTTCTTAATTCATAAAAGAGCAGGCTACACCGCATTCTATCATATAGATTTTGTCTCTATTTGGTGCAGAGCTACAGTGAAGGCAAGAGTCAAGGTTCACAGGTTTGGAAAAAGAGCAGACAAGAAGGAATATTGAAATGTAGTTTAAAGGAAGTTTCTAGTTGCTATAGTTCAATAGAATAAATATTCAAACAAGGGAATGTAAATCTAAATACACTTTTACAGCTTGATACCCAGGCCAGTGATAAAAGAAATCAGGAGACTAAATACCCTGCAGGATAGATAATGGATAGTGAGCCTCCTGGATGGGAGTGCACAAGAGACAGGATATTACCTAAATCATCCAAAGGACTGCACTAGAACCTTAAACATCTTCTTCTGCATAAGTTCAGAAACATATTTCCAACTGTAGTTGAGGATTAGTCCATGAAGAAGGGAGGCTTTCAGTCAGTCCTTCAGTTTGAAGTGCATGTATTACTGTGGTTTTGACATTTTAGATATAGATTCGTTCTAAAAATTAAAAAAATTGCATTGTTTTTCCTTATAATTTTTCACCACTAGACTACTTCTCAGTTAACTACTGAGCAATAAGCAGAAAAGTAATTTTGCTTTACTAGAGAGTTCTTGTCATAGGATTAAAAGCTCAAATGTGGTTTGCAAAGACGGCTACTTTTGTTTTCTGAAATAAATTGAACCATAAATTTTAGTCTTTGGTTATCTTACTGACAACAATATCTATAGAACAGGACAATTCTTAGAGATTTATTTTTCTCAAGAAAAGAAAAATTAAAAAATTACTATTGTAATATTCTTTCTCTCAAATTCCAAACATTTAACTCTTGATTATACACAAGCTATAAAGACTGACTAGCCACATATTCAAATACTTGACTAACACAATTGCATAAAAAGTACTTGAGAACTTCAATCTTCATTAAAGTGGTAAAAATCCATGTAAGCAATAGGCCCCTAAAATGCCAGAAATTTCAGAATCTTTTGTTTAAAAGATTAATTATAGTAACTTATAGAATCATAGAGTCATAAAATCATAGAATAGTTTCGGCTGGAAGAGATCTTCAAGATCATCAAGTCCAACCTTAGTCCTAGCCCTATGAACACCACTAAACCACATCCCTAAGCACAATATCTACCCATCTCTCAAACACCTCCAGGGATGGTGACCCCACCACCTCCCTGGGCAGCCTGTTCCAATGCCTGGCAACCCTTTCAGTAAAGAAATTCTTCCTAATATCCAGCTTGAACCTCCCCTGGTGCAACTTGAGGCCATTTCCTCTTGTTCTATCACTTGTCATTAAGGAGAACAGGCCAACCCCTGCCTCGCTACAACTTTCTTTCAGGCAGTTGTAGGAAGTGATAAGGTCTCCCCTCAGCCTTCTTTTCTCCAGGCTAAACAGACACAGATCTCTCAGCTGTTCCTTATATGGGACATGCTCCAAATCCTTTACTAGCTTGGTAACCCGCCTCTGTACCCTCTCCAGCACCTCAATGTCCTTCTTGTAGAGAGGGGCCCAAAACTGGACACAGTATTCGAGGTGCAGCCTCATCAAAGCCAAGTACAGGGGAATGATCACCTCCCTGCTCCTGCTGACAACACCATTCCTGATACAGGCCAGGATGCCATTGGCCTTCTTGGCCACCTGGGCACACTGCTGGCTCATGTTCAGCTGGCTGTCAGTCAACACTATAGGTCCCTCTCTGTCTGGCAGCTCTCCGGCCACTCTTCCCCAAGCCTGTAGTGCTGCTGGAGGTTGTCATGGCCAAAGTGCAGGATCCAGCATTTTGCCTTATTGAGACTCATGCAATCGGCCTTGGCCCAGTGATCCAGCCCATCTAGGTCCCTCTGTAAAGCTTCCCTACCCTCAAGCAGATCAACACTTCCACCCAGCTTGGTGTCATCTGCAAACTTACTAAGGGTGCACTCTATCCTCTCATCCAAATCATTGATGAAGATGTTAAACAGGAGCGGCCCCAGTACTGAGCCCTGGTCAACACCACTTGAGACCGGTCGCCAACTGGATTTAACTGCATTGACCACAACTCTTTGGACTTAACCACCTAACCAGTTCTTCACCCAGGAAAGCGTATGCCCATCCAAGCCAAGAGGATTCCATTTCTCTAAAAGAACGCTGGGGGAAGCAGTGTCAAATGTCTTACTTATTAGTAAACCAGTCTTAGTTTAAGTCATGATCAGTGAGGTGTGTTAAGAATTCTAGCCCTTCCAGGTATTGAATGGGGGAAATAAAGCTTAGGAATTGGAGTTAGCACAAGAGAAACCAAGCAAAACAGCTGTTTTATAGCTGCACAGCAAAGCACAGCACAGCATATTTTCTGTTTAGTGCAGCAACTTATTCATAGCCCTAAGCATCTTCTAAATGTCAAAATATACCTTAAATATTAAAACTTAACAAAGTAATATTTCAGTGATGTCACTGAATCATGGAAGTGTTATGAATCTTTTATAAGAGATAATAAAAAACCCCGTTACTTGGTCATTTCAAACCTTTTAGATTAAGGATGCTAGGCATGCAATGTAATGGATTAATTCTATCTTCTGTTTGTTAGGCCAAAAATCAAATTCCAGCCACACTGATATTTATTGGTGAGGGAGTGGTTGAGAACTATGGAATGAACTTCCATAGCAACTAAGCACTTGCCTGTTCCACTCCAAGTGCTGTTAGGTTTGTTTAATCTATTTGTGAAAACGCATAACAATAAGCACTGCAGCACATCTTTTTTTGTCTTCTTGGTAATACAAAAAAAAAGTAATGTAACTTGTTTGAGACATCACTTAACAATCTTTTGAGAAATATCTGAAAACCTACAGTTAACATGAAATAATCCTGATACAACTTAGCCTCCTTTTCTACTGCCCGACTTCAAGAAAAGGCTGAAATGTGATACATCTTGAAGTTCAACAAATCTAACAATAAAATAAAAAATGTTTGAGAAATAAAAATCCAAATTCATTGTATATATAGAAGAAAATATGGTGTAATAACATATTTCCTGATCTCAGTATGAAATCTAAATGAAAGAGCAAAATCCCCTCTACCCAGGATATTACTCAACTCAAAATATGGCCAACTTTAGTCTACCCTACTCTGAATTTCTGATTAATGTCATTGTCAGATGTATGGTAATTGCATTAGAAAGATTGAATTAAAGGTCTTAATGACATAGGAAAATATACTTGGAAAAGAAAAGAGCTTTTTCTTCTAACCAAAGGAGAGTTATACAAGGTTTTCTATTTCAGACTGATCATTACTTCAGTCATCAGGAACTGGAGTTGTTTCTGTTTATCAGCAAAACATTCCTAATGAGAAATCCTTTACTTTGAAATCCATTCTTCACTCTTTTTGAGAACAGTTCTTGAATTTCAGGAGTTACTATCATTTTATATGAGCTTTTGATTATGCCATTGTTTCCCTTTATTTTATGAGAGGCCTACAATTGAGATTTGTTTGGGTTAATATGTGTTCACCAGATAGTTTGTTTAGCTGTCCCTTAAACAGTAGCAAGTTTAGGAACTGTCTTATCTTTTGTTACTTCTGTTAATAATAACAAGTCATAAGTAACACTTTCACTCATTTGTGTATAGAAGGAAGGCATATTTCAAGCTATTAGCACCACTTTAGACTAGCTGTGTTATTCTTTGTCTTCAATTTCTCAAAGAACTAGTGAACCAAATCGTTAGATTTGAGAAGCTTTGGCTACTTTTTTCATTTTTCTGTTTTTAGATACATGTAGTACCAGCATAGGAATTGTTTTGAGATATTTATCAATACAGTCCGAATTACAGAGCAAAATCTCCTGAAAGCCATTTCAAAGTACATGAGGAACAACAAAGTAATTTGGAATACCCAGGAGAAATTTACCATGTATAAACCATAATTCAACAACTTTATTGACTTCTGTGATGATACAACTCACCTTGTGGATAAGCAGAGAACTGTGTCTTCTGCTATTCCATAGATCATGTAGATCAGGAAAAGAAAAGAAAATAAGAAATTTAAAGTTAGTACTTTCTTTTTACGTTTTTTAATGAACTTCTTAAAAAACCCTGAAGATCCAAGACAGTTTGTTAACCATTTATAAATATGTGAGGATTGCGATATGACTCACCTTGTGGATGAGGGGAGATCAGTGGATGGATGCAAGCATATCCTCATATCAATTTAGATATTTTTGAAAAGAACAATGTTTGCATATGCTAATTTAAGGTCATTTTAAAATACAAATTTTTCTACAGCCATGAGCCTTTAAGAAAAACTCTCCGATTCTTATCAGTAAAATAGATAATGACATACATATTTACATGGACAGAAGCTTTCTGGAAAGCTGAAATCTTTCATTCATATGTATCAAAGCATAAATTGATCAGTTCAAAGACAGCACCTCTCTTTCTTTACTGGCTTCCTGCTGAACTATTCATCTGTGAATCTTGTTGGCTTCATTTGTAAAGACTTTCTTTTCAGCCTGGAGAAGGCTCAGAGCAATCTTAGCAATATGTACAAATGCCTGATGGAAGGGGAAAAAAAAACATGAGGGAGCCAGACTCTTCTCAATAGTGTGCTGTGACAGAACAAGAGGCAATGGGCACAAATTAAAAGACATGAAATTCCATCTGAACACAAGAAAGACTTTCCTACAGTGACAGTGATCAAACACAAGAATAGGTTGCCCAGAGAGGCAGTGAAATCTTAGTCCTTGGTGGCACTCAATAGCGAATTGAACAGAGCCCTGGGCAACTTTCTGTAGGTGATCCTGCTTGAGTTGGACTAGGTGATCTCAAGAGTTCCCTTTCAACTACAATTGCCCTGTGATTCTGTGGACCTAATGTTGAAAGTGAATATAAGTACAACATCCTTGGTGGGAGGAAAAATGACTAAAAATTCTTGTGTAAAAAAACTTGTTAAATCCTTCCCTAACCACTATATAACTTTGGATCAAATTTTTATAAATGGTTAACAAAAGACTATCTCCTTACAGCAAAATAAAGATAGCAAAATGGTCTGTTTAGCTACTGTCTTGGATGTTAGTATTTTGAAAAGAAGTTCATTAAAAAATAAAATACTCACTTTAGATTTATTTTTTCTTTCTTTTTTTTTTTCCCCCTGATCTAATCCACAGAATAGCAGAGATTTTTTGTTGTTAGTATGTGTCTTTAACTGTCGACTAGGAAGATACTTCTAGGTTTATTTGTAGCTTTATGTCTTTCAAATGTGCTTCAAAGACATATCTGTTTTCTAGCCATGTTTTAATTCCTTTAACTGTTGCAGAAGCACTTAAGGAAAAAGAGAGACATGGATACATAAAGCAGACCACATAAATTACTCAGCCACATATATGCATACAGATGCACAAATACATATTTTCATGACCAGACAAATGTTTGAAGGCTGTCTCTGGCTGATGAAACCTCACATTATTAATGAAAACTGAGTTATATTATAAGGAGTTCTGACAAATGTGACACAGTGGTATTTTAACTTTTTTTTCATTTGTTTTATTTGTTCACTAATCTGTATTTGATAGCCACTGTCACACTCAAAATTCTATTATGGGCAAAAAGAAAGGCATCATATGCAAGCGGCGGGAGATCAATGGACAACGCGTACACGGACTAATGTAATCCAAGCATTGCCATTTATTTGCCTGAAGCTCACTCATTATATACCCACCAGCGCTGACCACGCGCTGGAAGCACAACTCTGATTGGTAACAAACTCTGCCAGGCGCTAAACAACATCTCCTGATTGGTCAGACACTGCTCTCAAGGCGCCGCCCTTGGTTCCGCCTTCTGCCTCCTTTTTCTTGCTGCATCACTGCCGTGTCACGTGCTGCACGTGGCCGTCCTTGTGTGTCCTTGTTCACATGCTGCACGTGGCCGCCCTTGTGTGTTCTTGCTGGCGCCACCGAGCCTGGATTTGCTCACATGTCCATTCTTATGGAGATACCTCTCCACATATGCAAAAGGTAAGACTTATTTTTAGTTTAATAAAAATCTTAGCAATGTAATTCAAATGAACTATACAGTCATTATTAGTCTGGTTATAACAGTACTAAACTTTCATAGTCCAAACCATCAAGTTATTACAATAGAGTCTCACTGAAAACACCATTACTGTTATAGAAAGATCTTGAGTGCATCCTTTTACTCTGGAGTTACTCTCATCCTTCCTTTCTTTGTCCAGGCTCTACAAGCTGCAGCACCTACCTTCCTCAGGGAGAAGGGGGTTTGTATTAGGGTTATCAGTGCCTCATGTCTTTCACTGGGAGGAACATGATGTTCATGGTAGGAATTTCTTCCTCCTTGGTCTTTGGGTCCACCAGGGTTTGTTTTTATGTTTACTCCCATGCCTTCCCCCCAGCTCCTTCTGGAGGCCCCATAGTAGAGGATGCAGGTGCCACCCTGTGACACAAAGGGCTGTGGCTGCTGGACCCTGTTTTACCACAGTCATGTGAGCATGGGGAGGAAGAACTGGCTCCAAGTGGTTCCAACTGGTTCCAGGCAATGAAGGTCGCCCTGGCATTCTGAGAGAGACCTGCCCTACCCCTGAAGCACAAGATTTGTATATACTGCCAGCTATATAGGCTCACTTGCATAAGATGTATTCACCATTCACATATTTTAGGCACCTTAGGTAGGGGCATATGACAGTCAGTCACCACCAGCATCACTTTGTACAATCTCTCCCTCAGGAATTTCCTACCCTGCTTTATTCATCTAGTCATTTTAGTTCTGTTTTTTTCACGTGTCTCCTTTGATGTTACATCAGTCACCATCCCTTTTTTTAAATCTTTCCCCTTAAGAAAAAGATGATAGAAAAAGCTCAGCTGTTTAAAAGTTTTGGTGCTAGCTGTCACAGCCACAGGATTCCTGTGTGTAGGTCTAGGAAATAATTCAGTGATATCCTCCAAAGCATGAGGCTATGTTCATCCAGAGTCATCATATTTAAACTTCAGCTACATTTTCAGCATAGGTGCTGTGTGAAATTTCTACTCTGCACAGGTTTTTTAATCCTCCACACCACTGTGCATAATATTAATGCTAAACAGTAGCTAATCTTATTTACAGTCTGTGTCTTTCTCATCTTTTTCTTCTTTCTCATCTCCTATTCTTCATTGAGTCCATTTTTGAAGTATTCCCATGTTTCTGCTGAAGGACTTAACATATTTATAACTAACATAAAGTATTAAATAATAAGGGTTTTATATTATACAGCATTAAACTGTGAGAAATTCTTTATCTTCACACACAGGCAGGAGTGTTAACATTGGAGTATATTACCACTCCTGTCTATGTCAGAGATATTACTATAAAGTTCTCAGAACTTATAATGTCTGTCTGTTATCATAAAACCTTTCTCTAATTCCAAAATGAAAGAAAGAAATAGCAACAGTTTTACAGTGTCTTGAAAACAGCAAAATGAATCCATGCATAACCCAAATTATAGTTCTAGTCTGGGGAATGAGATTGATTATAAGTTTTGAGTGATTCTTACACATTTGAGAACTTCAGCAACAAAACAAAGACATTTCTTAGTGAAGAAACTCCATCCTGATGAGAAAGGGAACACAAAAATGAGAAATATTCCTAATGAGAATATTTTGTCAAGACACATATTTTGTAAAGACCACTGTACTCAGTGTTTGTCAGACCACATCTATACAAAGATGTAGACAGACTGGAACATCTCCCTTATGAGGAAAGGCTGAGGGAGCCGGGCCTCTTTAGCTTGGAAAAAAAGAGACTGAGTGGTGACCTTATTAAGGTTTATAAATACATTAAGGGAGAGTATCAGGAGGACAGAGCCAGGCTCTTTTCGGTGGTATCTAATGATAGGACAAGGGGCAACGGGTGTAAGCTGGAACACCTAAATATGAGAAGAAACTTCTTCACAATGAGGGTGACAGAGCACTGGACCAGGCTGCCCAGAGAGGTTGTGGAGTCTCCTTCTCTGGAGACGTTTAAAACCCCGCTGGATGTATTCCTGTGCAACTTGGTGTAGATGATCATCCTCTGGCGGGGGGATTGGACTAGAAGATTTTTCGAGGTCCCTTCTGATCCCTAACATTCTGTGATTCTGTGAGAGGGTTGAGAGAAGGACCACAAAGACAATCAAAAGACTGAGAAGCCTGCCATAAGAGGAAAGGATGAGTTTCAGCCTTGAGAAAGGCACAANTGAGCCTTAAACGGAGACATCTTTGAGGTGTCTTCCAACCTGATAGTCTATGATTCTATGACTGAATTAATATATTATTTCTATAGAAAGGTTTCAGAGTTGTATGAGACTAAAGCATTAATAGTGTGTTATGCAGTAAACCCAGTCTTTCTTTCATAATAGTAGCTCAAACCATTTCTATCACTATATTTGGTGAAATACAATATAATCTTAATAAGATAAATAGTGGTGCACTGTTGGATTTATTTGCAATATTGAAATTAAAGGACTGACAGTCCCAGTAATATTTTTTTTTGTTATTTGTGTTATCTTGAGAAACACGTTTTTAATATTTTTTTTTAATTTCTTAATGTTGAGATTAAAGTCATTTTAAAATTATTTATTCTGTCTTTCTAGTTTCATTTGTTGGCATCAAAATTATAGTGTTGTGGATGCACAGACTCTTCAATTATGAAGTTTAGATACATAGATTATTCAAGTGTTACGCAAATACACACACTGTAAAGTTTGTAAATTTACCTTGTGGAATGGTCTGTTTGACTGAAAAATTTATTCATATAACAAATATTATGAGTTGATAACTTAAAGCTGAGATTTCTTTATGCATTTTCACTCACTTCACACAAGAATTAATCTGTAGTCTGAGCTCTAAAAGAAGAGTTGAGATTTTTAAATTTCTTCCTGCCTTTTTCTGATTTTTTTTTCCCATCCATAGTTACTATGGCAGCAACTGAGCCCTCTGAACACTGTGTCAGTTCTGTGTGGGTACAGCAATAAGATTTTAGACTATTGTAAAGCTTACATGTGATCCTTTTTTTTTATGTCATATTTTCCTCCAGAAAATAAATATCTTCAGTGAAATATAGAAAGCTTTTAGTGATGTTAGCAGCTGCACATACATTACAATATTGTTAGTTTCCATTAACTTTCTCCAGACATTCTCACTGTTTGAGTCTTAAAAAGCACCTTTAATATTCTAGGGTAATGGCATACATCCATGTATTTAGTGTAATATCTTAAAATATTTAAGTAAGTGGTTAATCTTTAAGATAGTCTACCCTCATGGTTACATCTATATTTGCAAGTAAAACAGACCAGATAAAGTTTATTGGCAGTTAAAAAATTTGTGTGTTCCTGGTGTAAGGAGAATTCTGAATGGAAACATTAGATATTGTATTTTTGAATTAATACATTTTAAAATCCCAAATTATTTATCTAAATCTTGTTTTGGAAACTGTTCCCTGGTAATTAATCCATGTGGAATTGTTTCATCCTGAAACAGAGTAATAATAATTGGATTCCAGAATTTATATATATTCTATTATTATTGTTGTTGTTGTTGTTATTTACATATGAGGCTGGAAAAAACGAATTCTTTAAAATCACATTTTCCACTCAGATATGTCAACATCATATATTTCAAAATGTCAATTACCATGCATTAGAGATTGCAGAAAGTGGTAGTTTTTTCTAGTTGAAGTATCAGATGCTAGCATCCCTGTATTTTTATTAAAATTATCTTTAACATGTAGATTTATACCTTTAATCACTTTGACACATTAATGTACATATTCTAATGAAAATTCTGTTTGCAGAATATGTTAAATTCCTTTTTAAAAGTTGAAAAATATTTCACCTCATAAAGCACCCGACAGATTCCTCTTTTTTATAAATTGCATTGACACAGATTAAAAACTCCTTATTTCCTAATTTCATGTAATTATGAATGCTGAAGAAATACTTGATTCAGATATGGGTTTTTTTCTTTCTTTCACCATGGGAAGTTGTCTCTCCTCATCTTTCTCTCTGAATGCACTTAGATTTAACGAGATTTGAAAGGTTGGTAGGCAAAGTAGAATCTTGTCAATGCTCTTCACTCTTCCTAGCCTAGGAAAGTAGATGATTTAGAGACTGCACATTTAAAGACATGTATTCAGTGAAGGTCAGATAGGAAAGGAGAAGAGGTTTGCTTTTTATTAACAAAGGAGGAAGCAATCATTGGTCTCACAAAATTAGGTAATATTTCTTTAAAAACCAACAGCAACAACAAACCAAACAAAAGCCTAGTTTGCAAACGTTCTGTCCTAAAAGTTGCTATCTCTATTAATAGGCACACAGGTAAATATTCCTCCCTTCTCTTGCTTTTTATAAACTAGCTGTGCACTCACAAATGCTGTTCAAGTAATGGAAAACTCAAAGTAATAATAGTGAAAAATATTCTGAATAATAATGATTACATATAGCAACTTGCATCACTATGATACTGAATGATTCTTTGAGTGCATTCACAAACTAATTTATTTTTTAGATATGTGTTTTGTTGAAAAGAATAGTGTACTTTTCAACTGAATTCATTGAGACCCTTTCCAGAACAATAATAGTTCTTTAACTCCTATTCTGAAAACCATTACATGTGTTCTCTTCTTTGGACAAGAAATATTACTATCAAAATTTAAGTGAAGCATAATGAAACCTGTCCTAGTCAGAGATGTCCCTGTTTATTGTAGATTAGATGACCTTTATAGGTCACTTCCAACCCTATACATTCTATGATTCTATTAGATAACACGTATTAGTGGAAGAAAAATCTTGGTTAGTTGAATGAGTAGATTTCTAGGAAAGATATTTTTGTTAAGGAGCAATTGCAATAGTAGCATTTTAAATGGGTTTTATCAGTAATCAAGAGATCTACAGCTAGCTTTCCACAAAGGATTTTTAGATAAAGGAAGTCTATTAAAATCCAGTGCTTTTTGGAAAATCTGGCTTTTATAGTATATATTCCAATGACTGACTGGTAGAATTGTGTCCTAATTCTTGAACTGAAAGCACATATCAACTGTTTAATGAAAGTGTAACTTGTCAGGAAAATTTGATTTTCCTCATCAGTTTTAACCACACTCTTTATTTCTTATTTCCTAGATAGTTGTTTGGGTTTTTTTAGATTTGTAATAAATTCAGGTCTACATACAAACAGATAAATAGTTTTCTTCAAACTCAGATCTGTACTCAAAATTGACACTTCTCTTAGAAATACTACTAATAAAGCAAAAATGGATAGATATTTCTGAATTTAGGGTAAACTAAGAGAATATTTCACAACTTGGTGTGTTCTAGTGGACATCAAGTTGAACACGAACCTTCAATGTGCCTTTGCCACAAAGAAGGCTAACAATATCCTGGGCTTCATTAGAAGGAGTGTCAGCAGTTTGAGGGAGGGGATCCCTTCCCTGTGTTCAATACTGCCGAATCCACACCTGGAGTACTGTGGCTAGTTCTGGACTCCCTAGAAGAAGAGACACATGGACATATTGGAGAGTCCAGTAGAGAACCAAAAAGATGACTAAGAGTCCGGAACACCTTCCATATGAGGAAAGGTTGAGAGACGTGGAACTGTTTAACCTGGAGAAGAAAAATCTTGGGGGGAATCTCATCAATGTACTAATTACCTGAAGAAAAGGCACACAGACAATAAAGCCTGGTTATTTTCAGCAGTGCCCAGTGATAGGACCAGAGGCAACAGGCACAAACTAAAGCACAAGAGGTTCCCTCTGAACATGAGGAAACATTTTTTCACTGTGGGTGTGACAGCACTGGTACAGGTTGCCCAGAGCTGTTGCAGAGAGATATTTAAAAGCTGTCTGGACATGGTCCAAGGCATCCAGCTGTAGGTGGCCCTGTTTAAGTAGGGTGGAATTGAACTATATGACCTTCAGAGGTCCCTTCCAATCTCAACCACTCTATTATTCTGTGATGCTATGAACTAAGGTGGGTTCTTTCCATAAGAAGAAGGTGCTTCTGGTGACAGATGAATTTAAAACTTAGCATGTATCTCTAAACTAAGGCTCATGTCTTTTTATTAGTTCCTGTATCTGGGTGAGTAGATGAGGCTGTATGACGATCTCATCCCAGAACAAGATATGTGTGCACACCATTCTCCATCACAGTCTATTTACCCTGAAAGAAACACTCAAATACGGACAAATATGCTCCAGCAGATTTCTTAGATGGCCACCTAATTGGGAGACTTGCATGTAGGCCACCCTGTGGAGAAAACATATCTCACAGTTTGGAAAAAGTCTTTAGGATTAGAAGAAATTGCTTTTCATTATATCAAAAGATTCCAAGGACCTGCCAGGTACTACTGAGATGAGAGTCAACCTCTATTTTTCATTTTTCTTAAACATTCTCAATTTCAAAAAAACTGTCCTGAATTGCCAAAACCTGTCAAAAAGGCAATGGATCCTGAATCATTTTTGCTCATAGTACTTGCAGAAATTTAGCAAGCTTAATGTTACCATAGGTATTTCAAATGAAATTGTCTTCCCAGAGAAGAAAAGGGCGTGTTTCTTTTGAAAATTTTAAGCAGGTAGTATGACATAGTATCATGTACATTCCACTTCAAGCAAAAAAAAAGGTTGTGTCATTGATTGTAGAATTGGTTCATTTTAACTTGGACTATCTGGTGATAAGCCTTTACTGTAATATTATTGTTATCTGTACAAGTTTCAGAGATATTGCTTATGTGATGGAACTAAACATAGCCTTGCACCCCACCACCCCACCCTTCCAGTCTCTTATGCAACAGTTTTTGCTGTGAAAAAAAGTTAATTTTAATGTTATCTCTGCTGGAATCCTCTCCCTGCTGCTGTGACACTGCTTTAATTTAACATCCTCTTTAAATCAGTGTAGCACTGGGGTATATGAAGGAAATCTGGTAGCACAAATTGTGTTCATCCTGTTCAAGAGATCGGTTCTTTTATCTGAGTTAACCAGGCTTAATTTAACACACCTCTGATAAAGTCCCCTACTGTCTGAACATGCATAAGGTGCTGGGAGAGGCTTTTCAACATTACATGACTAGTATTTAAAAGCAGACTTTTTCACCCTCTAGCATCAAAATGCATCAGCAGTGTCTGACCATTAAAATATAATTGATGAAGAAGTGCCAGTATTTAAAACATCTATAGCTTAATCTTGATGGGACCCAAGTGGTGCTATTGACCTACAGTAATCTCAGATATGTGCTGGTTTTCAAGTACACAGTACTTTTTCCAGCACCACAGTAGGAGGCTTCTCAAAAATATAAATATATCTTTTTTTTTTTTAAACCAGCAACTCAAAAACTCAAAGGTGTTGAACATTATTCTTGCTTCCTTTTCCTGAAACACATGAAAGTAGAAGGTATAAATACATGAAAGTAGAAGCTAGATTTTCAGGAAGAAAAATTTCTATTGACAAATTTAAAAGAAGAAGTTAATATAGCTTATTCTGCAGTAACTTTCTTGGAAGAGTTTAGTGAGTATTGAAAATCTGGTCTCTGAACAGAATGTTTTAAACAGAAACAATAATGACTAAATATGTGTCTCGAGAAATATAGAGGAACATACTGATTTGTGTCTAGGCTGTAAACTAAGCATAATTCATCTATAGCATTTCAAAAGACTATCTTGTTTTCTGAAATGTTAGATTTAATTATTATCTTTCCATGTTGGTTCAGAAGAAAAACTTTTATGATAAATTTATGATAAACTTTTATGCTAAATGATAAGTTGTTAGAGAAAAACAGACAGTCAAGGGCAATATGAAGAGTTAGGTCAGCTACATTAACTTTCACTCTATGCTAACTAAACAAGTGCATTTTGTACAATAAGGACTGTAAGTAGACCTAGGAAAATACTTTTATTCTCAGCATTTGTCCCAGTTTGAGGTAGAATAGAAATAATTCTGTTGAGTGATTTTATTTTTCAGCCCAGACTTTCATAACTGATTGCACTTTCTGAAATTAACAGCATAATTTTGCTGACAGTTGTCTGCTTCTAGCAGTCGTAACACTTGATGTTTAGAGTTTCTACCAAGGACTAGCATAGAATCATAGGGTCGTCAGGGTTGGAAGGGACCTTAAAGATCATCTAGTTCCAAGCCCCCTGCCATGGGCAGGGACACCTCACACTAGATCAGGTTGCTCAGAACCCCATTCAGCCTGGTCTTAAAAATTTCCAGGAATGGGACTGCCATCACCTCTCTGGGCAACCAGTGCCAGTGTCTCACCACCTTCATGGTGAAGAACTTCTTCCTAGCGTCTAATCTGAATCCACCCACCTCTAGTTTTGATCCATTCCCCCTAGTCCTACCACTACCTGACATCCTAAAAAGTCCCTCACCAGCTTTCTTGTAGGCCCCCTTAAGATACCAGAAGGCCACAATAAAGTCGCCTCAGAGCCTTTTCTTCTCCAGACTGAACNTCCAGACTGAACAACCCGAACTCTCTGTCTATCCTCGTAGGAGAGGTGCTCCAGTTCTCTGATCATTCTTGTGCCCCTCCTTTGGACATGTTCCAGC